>VUQR01036948.1:27793-38939 GCA_015108515.1 Hemichromis elongatus
AGTAATCCAAAGACAGCATTATTTTTGTGTGAGGCACATTGATTTTAATTTCGCTCATAAGTGAAAGACACAAGAATATTTTCCTTTTGCTATTAAACTATAAAAAAGGAGGATAAAATCTGGTATTTTAAATACAGAAACGGATCAGAGGCTACAGTCAGACCCCAAACAGGAAAAGGCTGGCAGCGCTCTGTGTTTTTACTGACTGTGGCAGCTCCGTTCCACTTTGTTTTTTCTTGAATGTATAAATCCTGGAAACAATTTAAGTTTCATTTAGAAGCTATTACTACCCACAGCCTAGTACTACAGTTACCACCCACTTCATTAGGCACACCTATTAATTATTATTGCTCATTAAAGCAAATATCTAATCAGTCAGTTAGTACCAATTAGTAGTCAACTGTACCAACTCAATGCATTCAGATGTGTAGAGATGGTAGAAGATGCGTAGAAGACAACCTACTGAAGTTCAAACTGAGCATCAGAACGGGAGAGGCAGAGAGGATTTAAATGACTTTTAGTGTAGCGTCATTTTTTGGTGCCTTTAAAAAGCTTTAAAAATACTTATGAAAAAAGGATTTGATGGAAGTATAGACAATTTTCTAAATGTTTACTCATTTGATATTGGAGCAACCCAGGTCTTGAAAGTGTAAAATATGCAGTAGTATAGTTAACTAAAATATTTTTTGAGTTATAATTAGAGTACCATCTGGAAACTCCAGATGGCATTTGCTTCATTTCTGTGACTAAGAATTTCATCTTAAAGTATTCTAGATGCTTGCTTTTATAGTATTTTGAAAGTCAAGTATATAACATTCAGAAATTGTCACTAGTCATCTTTTGCAATGAGACTTTGAAGGAGTGCTGGACATTTCTTTTAATTTTAACTAGTCAATACATAAAGATTTTTGGACGCATCTGTCCTACAACACAGCTCTTTATTCATTTTGATGGTAAGAGAGATCAGTGAACATTTTAGGCTTTTATCTTTATATTCTTTGAGAAATTTATGTTTAAACATAGCTGAAGATTTTAAAAAGTAGTTGAAATGTAAAACTAAAATTTCACAGCAATCAGTATATTCTGTATGTTCATTCTCTGGACCATAACATTTTTATGTAAATCAGAGATAGTTGAGCAGAAAATATTCTAAAAATTGATTGATTTGAGATGGAATGACCCAAGTGAGAGTGAGGCTTTTAGTAAGAAAGTGTTTTGAGCGCTTGAATAGAGAAAAAAGTGTTATGAAACAGCAGAAAAATGTACTACCAAGTTATAGTTAACCAGTACTTATACTCTAGGGTGACCTGTTCCCACTTCCATACACAAAAAGCTATATATAAGGAATTAAAGATTGTATAAACAAAAAAAGCATTAAAGCAATAAATCATTTCATAACTTTGTTTTGCTTTACCTGTAAAGGTATTTAGTTGTTCTAATTGCTAGAACACAATTTAAAAATACAGTGCTTTATATAAATTAATTGCATTGCCTCAAACTATGAATGAACTGTGATGATTTTTTTTTTTTTTTTTGCAAAGCTAAGTTCAATTTTACAAGCCACACCCAAATTTGAGTTCTACCAGACCTGTTGAATCACCAAATCACTTTAAATAGTATGTGTCCAACAAAGAAAACTTTGAATAGTGCTGAACCAAAATCAATGCCAGGAATTCACGGCAAACTCAACCAGGAGGTTACAAAAACTCCCAGAGCAACATTTAAAAGGTCCCATTTGTCGTTTTTAATGTCAAAGTTCATGATTTAACAATAAGAAAGGAACTGTAAATAAATGGCATCCACGAGAGTTGCAAAGAGGACACAAAGGCTTGTCAAAAAAAAACAAACCTGATGATCACCAAAACTTTTAGGAAAATATTCTGTGAAATGATGAGACAAAAGTTGAACTTTCTGGAAGGTCTTCATCCCGTCTGGTGTAAAACGAACACATTCCATAAAAACAACCTCACACAAACAGTCCAACATGTTGGTGGTAATGACCAGGGGCTTGTTGCGTTTAACTCTGCTCGAGATTGAAACGCTCCAATGTGGCTGAATTAAAACAATTATGCAAAGAAGAGAGGGCCAAAATTCCTCCACAGTGATGTTAAGGACTCATTGCCAGTTATCACAAATGTTTGGCTGCAGTTCTTGCTGCCAAGCGCAACGGGTTATTAAGTACTTTTTCTACATACAGCAAGGTAGGTCTGGATTGCCCTTTTCTCTTATTAAATGAAGTCAACATCTTAAAACTACATTTCATATCTACTTGAGTTTCTTTTGCCTAATACTAAAATATGTTTGATGATCTAACATTTAACATTCACGTTTGAAAAATGTTCCAAAAATAAATAAATCGGGAAGGGAGCAAATGTTTTGTTCTTGATAATCGAACAAAAATTTGTGCAGCTCAAGTTTTTTTTGAGTGGGTGAAACACTTATTTTTAAAGTGTTGTTTAAGCTATTTCTTTATGTTTCTGAAGGAATATTCATTTAATTCCAATTAAATATTTTGCCAAGATAAGTGGCTACCCCCACTTATTACACTGTGTCCTGAGGAATGCATCACTGTGTGTTGAAAAAAACAAAACAAAAAGAAAAACACCCTTGCCAGTCAGAAGACATACAGAGGCAAAGGAATACAGAGATACATAATTCAGGTGTAAAAAGTGAGCTAGCGAAGGAAAGAGCTATAGAATTTTTTGCAGGGGAGGATAAAAGAGCAAAAGACAAAAGGGAAATAGCAATACAAGCAACCAACAAAACACAGCGGTACTTAAAATCAGAATCAGGCAAAACTGCTGAAGGAAGATAAAACGAGAAGAGAATGACAAAGACAATGAGGGGAAAATGATGCAGAGAAGCTAAAAGACGACACCCGGAGAGTATGCGTGGGAGGCAAGCTGCATGGGGAAAAAAAATGAAAGTGAACAGTAAATATGTAATCTCTAGAGAACACTAAAGACTGGAGTAATCGATAAGATATGGAAATTTTATCGCAGTTACATGTCGCAAAAGATTGATACAAGAAGAAGAAGCAAAAAATAACTATAAGAAGTCAGCTTAGAGGAGAGGGGAGAATAGAACCAGTGTGGTTATCATATGGAGGATGGCTGCCTGTCACGGTTGGCTGGTGAGCTCTATTGATGCTTCCCTGCTCTCGCTCTCTGCAGTTTGCTGAGGGGGACACAATCTTGTCATGTGCCAACATATTGCATGTTGGTGCTGAAGCATATGGACAGCTAATGCCATCCTTTGCTTCTGGAAATAATATTAGCGAGATGGGGGGAGGGAAGAGGGGGGAGCAAGAGAAAATATGAGCGAGGCTGCGATAAGGAAAGGTCTGGTGAGGCAGATGAAAAAGAGAGCTCAAAAGGAGTTAATGAGAAAGGCTGAGAGCATGCGAGAGGTGTGGTTGTTGATGAAGAAGACGACAACTGGTGGAAAGAGATACAGATGAGAGAAGAGGGAATGAATATGTGTCCCCAAACAGTCGACCGAACATTAGAGTGAGTCTTTGTCAACCAAGTTTTGATCTTTCAGTTTGTCACAGGAAAGGAAACAAAATCTTCACACAGTGCGGTGACAGTCATTTTGTAAATCACAGACAAACACTGTCATTTACACAGCTGCTCCCTGCGATATTTAGATAGTAATTAAAAGAAAAATCAGTGTGGGATCATTTCAAGAGGGTAAAGAACACCCCTGAGAAGCTGGCATGGAAACCACAGGAAAACATCTGCCTGGCTTTTGCTGATCTCAAACATGGCTTATAACAGATAAAGTTGGACTTGAACCTTCAACCTTAGCTTTTTGGCAGCCATCGTGTTGTTTTTTGGAGCAATATTTGATAGAGGATAGAGCGTTACGTTATCAGCTTATGCAATGTTGGCAAACTTGCTAACATTAGCTGATAACGCTGTTAGCTGCTGCTTTGTGCTAAATAATACCTGTAATAAAATACTATAATTTCACTCACTAAAACTCAAGCATAAACTTCTTGAATGGCCTGTACCTACTAGCAGGACATATCAGATCATTTGTCAGATGATTCAATTGCAACTTCTTTAAGGCAGGGGTGTCAAACATGTTAACCAGGGACCAAAACTGGCCTAAATGATACAAATTGGCCCAATAGATGTCTTTACAAAGTCTAAAAATTGGAGTTAAGTCATCAGTAACATGTCTTCACTTTACCATTTGAGGAAGAAACTGTAACCATATGTAGCACAAAATCTAAAAATACGTCTGACACACCTTCTCCAAAGGCATAATCAATACAAACACAATCAAGAAGTCCACAGATTCTGCAGATTCCCTACAGCTAAAAAACTCTAAACTTTTTTTTTTCAAATGACCCCCAATACAGATATAGGGGTGAAAAAAAAGCCAATTAAAACATTTTCTGTTTCATGGTGTAAAAATATTTATTTCTCTTGCCTCGAGTGGCCACTAGAAGAACTGCAGTTTTTGATTCTTGTGTGTTGGATTCTTCTTTTTCAGCCCTGGATGTTGCGTTTTGTTTGATGTGTGTTCATTTGGTCAACAACGCTAACTGTCTCTTTGCTGGTTGTTGCAATACACTAAACAACTGCTCATTTTGCATATGATGCTAACAGGTTACTTCGTCTACATCCACGCTAATAAACATTATAAATTTTCCCAGGGCTTGTTATTACACTTTACTGTAATGTAACACAGGTGATAGTATCTGTACTGTACCTAAAAATAATAATTTCATTGATTCACACGCAATGACTACCTAACTAATTGGTTGAACTTAACGCTACAAGTCAACTAGGAATATCTTTGGATGGGGGAAGACCCTAGAGATAAGTGAGGATGGAAAGCAGGAAAGAGAGAGAAGAAAAAGATGACTAGAGTGTGACAGGATGTTGAATTATAAATGTGGTGGAAGTGAGGCATGGTCTCATACTCCAAGCTTGCGCAGCCTGCAGTGTGGGTGGTTCATTGATGTCATCTGGCATGCCGGGCAGACACATGCACAAATGCACACACACACACACACACACACTGTAATAAATCTACCAAGCAGTGAAATGTTTCCACGCTCACTCTTCATGTGTGTATACTGTTATGCTTGTGAAGGCTTGGCACTACAATGTCTAGTGAAAACCTTTCGGATGAACAGCACAATAAAGAAGCTGACATTAATGCAGAAAAATTCATGTAGTGTCAAAAGGCTTGTGACAGAATTTCAAATATTAAAAAAATGAATTACTATTAATTAAAACTTAGAGTAAGCTTAGGGAGTAGCTTTTTTTGTGAGGAATGCACAGTTCAGTTGCTCCACAGTATTTCTAGGAGTCTCCCAATGCTCTGAATCGTTTACCGTTCTCTTTTATTTAACCAACTTCGACCAGTTGTCATGTTTCATACATACTAAGGCTAACCACTGCAATCTGCTAGCAATCGAAAGAGGGGTTTTTGCCAATGGTCGCAGACCCCTTTCTAGGCCTGTTTGACCGGGCCAAGAGGGCCTCTACACTGACACAAATCTTAAATGGCAGATGAGTTAACGTCCTGTGATTAGCAGTCAAGTAACTTCAAAACCTCAACAGCATCTTTAGGTACATTTAGAACCACGTAATTTTATATGACATGGAAAATGGTTTAGGTCATCCTTAAAGTCAAGGCAAAGGAGGCAGTATGTGACATGTGGGGAGAAAAAGATGAACTGTGACAATGTGAAATAACTTAAAATTTCATGATGCAAGACTAGAAGCTCACCTTTAACACAGTTATGTTAAATTTTATCACTTGCTATAATTTGAGCTACCTTCACATGCTGTTGTAGAAAATGCCAAAATCCAGCTTTATTTACATTATGCATATAACATCCATAGAATTGCACAGGGCTTGTCAGAATTCTGCCTTCCTTTAAATGACTTTTTTTTAGGCCATTAAAGGTCATTAAGAGGCTTAATGGTACTTTGATGATTGGCAAAACAAGTTAACTATTTGAACTTTTGCATTGGACAAAGATGAGTCAGCTTGTAATGGCATGTAGGATGGCGTGATGAAAATTATATACAACATTGGGTTTGACATTTTCATCTGAGCGATTCATTTTTCAGAAAGTCTGCCACGGTGTAATGGATTTTTTTTTCTCAGGTTTAGTCAATTAGAAAGTGGGGAGAGAGAAAAAGAAAAGAAGTGAGATAAAAGAAAAGATGAAAGGAGACAAATGTGGACATGCAGAGGCCAAGACAGAGCAACAGACTGAAGGAGAGGAAGGACAGAGAGATAAACAAGAGTCAGTAAAGATGCACAAGATAAAAGAGGACAGGCAAAAGAGGCAATGACGAGGAGGACAAAGAGAGACAGTGATGAAGGGACAATCAAACTAGTGGAAAGCGGTGATTAAAGAAGAAATACGAGAAGGATTTAAATGGTGGTATAAAACAAGAGAGTAGGTTAACAAACAGGCCAAAAGAGTGAGTGTGACAAACAGTACCGCATTACAGAGGTCAACAGAAGCAGAAGTTCGGTTCCAATATTTAATCTGATCGAGACATCATTAATCACAAAGGGACTAGCTAGTGGTGAATTTAACCCACTGTGTGGGAAGAAAAGTTGGACAGGAAAACAGGACGAGACGTGCACACTTTGATGTTTGTGCTGACTCACAGAGAGCTTTAATGTTTGCTGCCATGTTTGTCATGCACAAACACAAGTGACAGTATGTAATCCTACAGAATCACAAGAGATGTACTTATAATATCTTATTACTTATAACTTATAGCTTATTATGTATTCACAAGCCATGAATAGTGCACACATCTAAGACAAAATGGACTCATTGTATATCAAACAACTGACTTTCTTCAGTGTCTCCAGAGGGACAGGCTGCAGTGTAATTAGGTCTTGCTTGGTCAGGAGTTTCATTGGAAGCTTGGGAGTTGTCTAAAGCAAAACCACATCTTCTGACTGAAGACAAGGAGGTGAAGCAGTGATCATATAAAAAGCCGTGTCCTTAAGAAGAAACACTTCATCGCGTTCCTAAAGTTGGACTTTGGATTTTGATTGATTTGGTTTGATTAATTGAACAAGGAGAAGTGGGAGTATTTGAAAAAAATGATTTTAGTGTGGAAAGCTAATGGCAGCAACTTGCTACTAGCCAGATTTTGGCTTACAAACAATATATTTTTCAAATATATATATATTTTTTTAATTTACATGATTTTTTCCAAACGGGGATCGTTTTTTTAATTTCTCACCTCAATCATTGATATCTCATCTGTGTTCCCTTTTGTGTCTGTGCTCCAATGTGATTTGCAGCTTATTGCATTCTGTTTTTTAATTTACATTTTGTATCTTTTTGGAATATATAATAAATAAAAAATATATAATATATACTTGCCATTGTACAGCATGCCATTATATAGACACGTGAACGAGCCACAGCTTAACCTTGAGTACATGGGCGATAGATGTGCTGCTTGGATAAAAGTGTGTATTTGAGAAATCATGGCTGGTACTCAAGTGAACAAAGGCACTAAAAATGTTTATCTCAAAGCACAGCAGGGGGGTTTGAAAAGGCAAGTTCTGGTCAAGAAGGCCAGCAAATATCTTAGAGGTTAAAAGGCCTTTCTTGGTTTGAGTGAAACGTAAAGCACTTTCCCCCAGGCACATCTCTGCTTCAAACAGCTTCACCAGTCAAATTCTTATGGTTAGGTTACGGAAGGTCCTAAAGCAGAGGAGAAGGATTTAACAAAAGGAGAAAAAAAAACACCAGTGTCTTGAATGATGTGTAAAGCAAATTCTTCATGTTACTGCTTTGAAATCCTGATGACCCTAACTCTGACCCTTATGTTAAAATGATCCCAAAATGCCTCTAAAAAGGTATAAAATCTTATACAAAATATACAAATACAAAATTCCTGATGAGGTTACAGTATGTTGTGTTATGATGTGCAATAATGCCATGCATATGGTGGTATCCTACTGCAATAGTGTTGTGTTACACGCAATGGTGTGTTTTGTGAATGACTGTCACTGCAAGGAAGGCACCTAATCTGGTTATATTTCATGTATTTATAATGACAATAAAGATAAATTCAATTCAATATGCAGGCCAGAGGTTGCACTTAATTTAAGTAAAGTTTAGGTATTATATAGGCTAATTAAAATACTGTCATTAGCAGCACCAAGGTGTACCCAGGCCAGTCGAGGGCAAGAATCTCTCCAGCGACTCAGCGGGGCTTCCTCCCACTGGGAAACCTTGGAGGAGGCCTCATTCAGAATGCTCCCAGGAAGCATCCTCGTCAGATCCCCTCACCACCTCAGCTGGCTGCTGACAGTAACTCATCCCTGACCCAGAGTAGGCACTCCGCCCTTTTCAGTTGCTGATTGTCATTTCTGCACACCCGACTGTGAACCACTCTAGTACGAGCTGGGGGCCACCTGATGAAGCCAACAAAATCATATCATCTGTAAAAAGCAGAGATGAGATTCTGGGACTGTCCAAGTGGAAGCTTTCCCTCACTTGGCAACATCTAAAAATTCTGTCCATCAAAAGCATGAACAGAATTGGTGGCAAAGGACAGCCCTGGCAGAGACTTGTTGCCGGCTATAGGGACCAAGCTTTTACAGCGGTTGTATACAATTGATGTGGTGTGTTCCATCTTTAACAAGGGGGACCGGAGGGTGTGCTCCAACTATAGGGAGATCACACTCCTCATCCTCCCCTGGAAACTCTATATGCCAGGGTGCTGGAGAGTCCATCTGTTAGCTGAACCTCAGATACATGAGGAACAATCCCCTCAAAATAAAATTTTAAAAAGATTTGTTTTCTTTTGCATACTTCTACCACTAGCTATTCTAGTGTGACAGGTGAGACCTGAGTCTGGTAGGCGGAGTTGGTCTTTGCCCCTTTCATAAGCTCAGGTGTGGGCGATTAGGGATTCTCTAGCAAACCTGAAGCTGAGAGTGCTTGGTCCAAGCTGGGCAAGTCGGTGTTTTTTTTAAAAATTTCTTTCTATGAAAGCTTGATGCGGGTCCCCCTAAACTTCTGCTAGAACGGTAGGTTATACAAAAAAAGGACCCGACACATCAGTGTATTTTAATCTGTTTTAACTTGGTGTAATTCGACAGACTGACTGTTGTGGCTGTCGATTGTGTTTGCTTGTTGTTTTATCTCTCTGTATCAGTAGGTAGATGTTGATTGTCTTTTAGTGTTTTATCTTTTTTTTTTTTATATATATATATATCGTTGCAGACGGTGAAGGCGCTGCGTGGAAAACCAATCCCTTTTGTTTGTCTCGCTGCTTTTTGCATGCACAGCGGTGGGCCTGAGTGAAGACGGCACTGAGGATTTGCCTTTTTCTATAGTGTCTTGCCCATTCGGGGTTATATGTGAGTTGCCGTCCCTTTTACACGTGTGTGATATGTTGATTTGTTCTTAAACGGTTCCCCGCAGCGCTTATCCTGTCTCACGGGCAATCATACAGTTTTACCGTTTTTAATAAAGCAAAGTTTTAATTGTTTTTAGGTGCCGCTGTTACACTGTTACTTTTATTTTGTATTAGAAATAAATCCTTTTTAACTGACTGTGTGCCTACGGCTCTGTCCTATTTTAGATAGGTACCTACCACGGGTCACATCCACTTTAAATATGAAGAACAAAAACTTTATTCTTGGACTTTGCCTGTTTTGTTCAATCATCATCTGAACATTTACAAGTGTTCTGACCCGACACTCTGAAGCGATTGCTGCCGGCTCAGATTTCATTTATAAACAAGTGCACTCAAATGAAATTCTAATCTCAGGCACTCCTGACCTGGACTTGGTGCCTAGTATCTGTCCAACAATGAGATTGGAGATCCCAACTCCAAACATCTGTACGGAGGTGGCCAGGCCCATGGCTGTTCCCAGGGTCGCCTGAGGTACGATGAGTGGAATAGATGGCCACATACTGCCCTGGAATACAGCACAGGCAGCAACAAGTTTAATATACTGGGAAAGACATTTATTCTATAATAATAATAACAGTAATAAACCAAGTTAATACTGACATCTAAGATTTTATTTATAAATAATTTAAAAAAAATTTTTTTTTTTTTTAAATCCACACTCACAGCAGCAAAGGAGTAGGTGACTCCCAGCCATATGGTTGAAACCAGAGGAGGGACAAAGGTGAAAGCCAGGAGTCCAAACACAGGCAGCGTGAGGACGGCGCACGCCACTGCGAAGACTCCCCGCAGACCCACATAATCCTGAAACACACGGCAGAGAGAGCGCCTCAGGATAAACCAACTCAATGCGATTGGAGATCCCACCCCCAGACTTGTGTACGGATTCAGTTGAATGGAATACAGGAATAAGATTTGGGTTTAGACTAAAGATACATACAATGAGAATGCCCACGCTGGCTGAGAGGACCACTAAGGTGTCATAGACTGCTCCCACAATATAAGCCGCCTCCTTCTGGCTGTAATCGCTGTACTTATCCTGGATGAACTTGCTGGAATATGAAAAAACATAAATGGCAGATGTGAATGTTTGTGACACTAGTATCACTTTGGTGCTGCTGTATTTAAAGGAATGCAGGTTTAAGTTGCACTGTTTGCTCTGAAAGCAGTTCTACATGTACAAGCCTATTTCATCAGTGTGCACAGACTTTATGTCACGAACTCTACCTTGCATCAGCAATGAAGGGGAAGATGCCGTTGTAGAAGAACATGATGGTGAGAACCAGCAGCCAGTATCTCACTGACAGGAGCTTCACATCCTGAATCCTCTACACATAGAAACAAAACAAAAATCAATAGTGCTCCCCACACAGTTTATTAGTGTGTCCATAATACCTAAAAATCAAGGTTTAAATCAATAATATTACATATGAATGTAGTTATTATAAAGAATATTGATTGTACCACTTTGCAGGACTCTTCTTGGATGGCTCCATCGAGACCCAGCTGTCTCACTCCAATCTTGTCCAAGGTGCTGACAATGACAGCAGAAGTGAAGCCCAGCACACACAACAGTGCTCCTAAGAAACAATAACATGAGAAACCCACATCACATGGCGAGGCCACCAACACCATAAACCTTGAGATTACTACACACTCGTCACCTACCACCCCAGAGTGTCCACTGCATGCCATATTTTTCTTCAAACTTC
>VUQR01036955.1:5758-22587 GCA_015108515.1 Hemichromis elongatus
TACAGACACGTGTCTGTATGTATATGTATATATAGACGTGTGTGTTTGTGTGTGTGTGTGTGTGTGTGTGTGTGTGTGTGTGTGTGTGAGATACATTGCTGTGCTTGAGAGCCACCATCTACCGGAACCAAATTCCTTGTATTTGTCTGCACATATACTTGGCCAATAAACACAATTCTGATTCTGATTCTGACACATGAAACAAGCAAAGCTGGCAGCTCTGAAGATGCACATAAGTTGGTCTATATTTTCCAGAAAGGCCACACAGTTAAAACCTGTAAAAATAGTGAATTAAGAAAAAAAAGTTTCACACTATGTTTCACCAAGTTAAAAACAAATCCAGCAAAGCTGCTTCTAACACAAACATTTATCTTTTGGATCAGTGTCTAAAAAGCACCATTAAAAATTTAATCCTGCTTTTACAAAAGTAATTCCTGAACAACGCCGAGAACAGGTGAAATAAACAGCCATCGAATGACTGAAATGCAATTAACCGTAAAAACAAATAAGCCTTTAGGCTTTAGAACAAAAGATAACTTCACTCTGATAAAACCAAAAAATACACAGTGTTTGATAAACAGAATTAAATAATGTATTACACTTCACTTTTTGATGAGGTGATGATAATGTTACTGTTAAAAGGGAATTCCTGTTGAAAAGGAGTTTTTCCTTTCCACTTTCGCCAAAGTATTTTCTTATAGGGGGTTGCTGATTGTTGGGATTTCTCTGTATTTTTGTAGGGTCTTTATCTTAAAGTATTAAGCACTTTGAAGACACTGTTGTTGTGATTTGGTGCAAAATAAATAAAATTGAATTGAAATAATTAACAGAGACCCACTTCTTTTGGCCAGAGGAGTACTGGATGCTGGGAGAGATGACATTAGAACTCTGATAAGCAAGAAACACAAGAAACAACTAAGCTGGCCCTCGTTACCACTCTAAAAGGCAGATAATCTAGCAGAGGCTGGATGGTTGGAGGTTGACCGCCATGAAAATTTAATGGAGGTTAAGGAAAAGTGGGTAGGAAAATTGCTAAGGACTTAGGAAAAAAAGATTAATTGTGAGGTTTTCTGCCCTCTCAGATTCTCATCTACCATTCATCTTACTGTTCCTTCCGCACATCTTATCACTATGGGGAAGAGAGCCTTCAATCGCTCTGCTCCTCGACTCTGGAACTCACTTCCTCCAGCCCTGAGAAACATAGACTCTCTTCCATCATTTAAGAACTAATCTGTCAGCAATTATATGTAACTTACAGCTCACTGGTTTACTTTTGATATTAACTGGTTTTAGCATAGAAAATCTACCTTCTCAAATAACAAATGATTTTCCCATTGCTTGTATATACATGTGCTAGAACACAATGACTTATTTGCTGAATTACAGGTGGAAGAAGTTCCAACTTTGGGCTGTGTTTTTCTTGTCAAGAATGGTCTTTTATTTGTGGTATGTTTAGCATATAAACAGCTCCCTCTGCTGGTCAGTACTAGTTTATTCACGTGTGTTCTGTATTGGATAATTAAAAATTATTATCTGGTGTATTATCTGGATTTTTCACCAGAATCCAATCTTTCATCAGTTCTTTCATCAATTCCAGTAAATTATAATTTAACCAAGAAAGACATTTTTTTAATCCCAACATTGTGGAAAAAATATCTGTATCATTCTCTGGTGGTCTGGAGAAATTTGAACAGCATTCATCCAAATCGACTCCTAGCAACAAATTATCCTAAGTAGTTTTCTAAATGGCATTTTTGAAGCATTCTTACCCCATTTGGGGAATTCCAGATAATTCTTCTAGTTTTCAGTATGAGGTTATGAGCAGACAATCACGCAATCGAGTTTAAATTCTCTCAGGTCTATTACTAAACACATATCCAATGTGTGTACTTGCCAATCATTCTTTTAGGTCCTTTAATTACTTACATCAGATCAAAGTGATCAGTAATTTGTTCAAGCTTTCTTTCTAGCTATACAGTCTTTCCATTTAATATCAAAATTACATATTATAATAATGTTTTTCCTAAAATTACATTATTTTAAGCATAGTTTCAATTCAATTTTATTGAATTCAATTTTTTTTAATACAGCGCCAGATCACAACAACAGTCACCTGTTGTTCTCTGATTCCCCAGCAATCAGACAGCTACCTTTGAGCAAATATTTGGCAGCAGTAGTTTGCTTTTAAATGGTCAGGGACATGGATATCCCCAGACAATAGCAGGTAAATTGTACTGTTTTACAATCATGTGCAATTCTGTTTAACAGGTTTCTGCAACACTTGTATAATAAAGAAGAACTGTTTTACATTATATATTTTGGTGCTTGTGTGTGTTTTGTGTTTGTGCTTGTGCTGAAAGCCCTGAAACAAGCCTGCATGGCTTAAGCTTACCTATCTACATTGTAAGCAATTACATAAGCTGTGTTGGGCACCTGATTGATTCTTCACAATTAAATACTGTAAATACCAGTAAAAACTGACTCACATAATGATGGCACCAAGGCACTTTTTTCAGTATCTTTTGATAAAAATAAAAATAAACCACACAACTTTGAATATAAGTGATTATACTGAATGTTGACTAAACTCAACATCAAGAACAGGAACAAAAGTCTTAAATGTGTAGTGATGATTAAGATGGGGCACAGAACAACAAATACTAATGAAATCAAGGAAATATGTCTCATTTTGAGAGAGTTTTTTGGTAAAGATTTCAATATCGGATGCTAGAAGTTTCAAATTTCACAGGGCAGACATGGTGAATAGACATGAACTAAGGTTCTCTAAAATCTAATAAACACAAGACATCTTACTTCATTTTATGAACAGTGAATAAATAATAAATAAATAATAAATAATAAAAATAAATAAATTGAAAACCAAAAATTGGAACGTAATGAAACAAAGTCTAATAAAACGTGGGTTCCGAGGTTCAGAGATTGTGTGAATGACTTTTTGGAAATTCTGTAATAGGAACTTGTGTAGTTTATGAGGTATTCCCTAAACCACGAAAATCAATATGCTTCACTATTAACTCGGTCTGTTACAGATTTGAGACTGTAGTTTCCTGGGACATCAGACATTAAGAAAAGGTGATGTGGACAGCTGAAGACCAATGACTGTGTTTCTTTACTGTGAATGTGTGTTTCCTGTTAAATTTATGTTAAATTTATTTCATCATAATTTTAATTACTCTAACAAAATTGATCAAATATTGTCACGTCTGCGCTGGCAGACCATGTAGAAAGGAGAGAGTGGACCCAAATGCAGACTAAGGAGATGGAGTTAAAGCAGGCCTTTTATTTTTGGCTGCATGAATTACAAACTTAAAAAAAAGAGGGACAAACTAACAAATCCTAAACTAGGAAACAACTAAACACTAAGTACATGGAACATGAAGGTGAGGCACAAAGGGAAACTTACACTATACACAGCAGGATGATCTGGGAAGATAAGGCAACTTGGGAACACAGGAGGAACTAATCAGACATAACAGGGCAGCAGAGGCAAAACTGAACACAATAAACACAGGACGAGAGACTGTTAAACCACCAGGAACCACAACAAACATGGGTACAAAAACGGAAACACTCTGGCTTGATACTGTAACCGGGGAAGAAACAAAAGAAGACAAAAGTAACTAAATGAGAAACATGCAACACAGGCAAGGTTACAGTGACAGAAAACTAAAGACCAGGAACTATAAATATGACATAAGCAGAAAACAACAAAGAGAACCAGAACCACGAATGACAACAAATCAATGAATATAAATAAACCCCGAAAACACATAGACACTGGATCACAGACCCAGGACAATGACAAATATGGGACAACAAAATTACAAATCATAATCACTCAGAAATAAATGTATGTAACATTATGGCAAATTTTTCATTTCTGTAAAATATGCTAAAGTTAATAAGTACTTTAAATTACTAACTGTATAATATGTTTATTCGTTTCTTTAATTTTTTGAATTGATGCTTTGTTATTATAGTGTAATTATATGACAAACAACATTAGCCATTTCCAATAAATTAACACTAAAAGAGCAGTAAAATAGCTATAATTATTTATTAGGCATTTTAGTATATTTCAAACAATAAAGGTCTAGAAAGATCTTCTCTGGAGTAATATTGTTTCCTTATGGTTCTTTGCGTCATTAATAGTTTTTCTTTAATAGCTTACATAAGTTTTCAGAGCTGAAATGTATTTGTGCTCACCGACTTAGTATAACTCTGAGAGCGTTTCTCCTCTTCCTGGAAGGCAGTCTCCATTGCAGCTAGAACGGATTTGCAGACTTCGTTCTTAAAATCTTTGCCCACAAACACATACAGCAGTGGATTCAGGCAGCTGTTGAGAAAGGCCAAATTGGTGGCCAAAGGGATCCCAATGACACCACTTGAAGTGTCCATTTCTTTCGCTAGCACAATTAGATCCATAATATAAATGGGAGCCCAGCACAAGAAAAATGTGATGATAATGGCAACAATGATCTTAAAGGGGCGACCTGACTTCCTTGCCAGTCTGTGGTTTCTTCTGAGATGATGGATTATGACAGCGTTACAGGAGACAATGACAGTGAATGGGACTGCAAAAAGCACAAGGAAGCGGGCGATGATAATGGGTGGATGACGAAACTGTCGCAGTATATTGGGCGACTGTGCGTTATAGTCATCAGAAATAGCGTAGCTGTTTAAGCAGAGAGTTTTGTTCTCATTCTCACACGCTTGTTCTGTGTCCATGATAATGGAATAGGGAAAGCCAATCATCAAAGCTACCCCCCAAACACCCAGAGTCACAAACAAGGCCTTACGTACATTTCGGTTGTTCTGAGCCCAGACGGGCCACACCACAGACACACATCTGTCTGCACTGATCACCACCAGAATGTAAACACTGGCAAACATGTTTAGAATCAGTACCATGGTGTTGAGCTTGCACATGAAGTTGCCAAAGGGCCAGTGGAAGTCTAAAGCCAGGTTTATTACATTGAGGGGTAGAAATGCTACAAAGATGAAGTCGGCCACAGCAAGGTTGAGGTACCAAACTGTGTTTACTGTTTTCTTCATCTTTAACCCGGTAACCCAGATAACCAGTCCATTCCCGAGCACACCAAGGACAAATATCAGGAAGTGAAAAATGACAGACACAGTGATGAGAGACTTTCTAATCTCAGGAGTAGTTGTACTGATGTGAATGCAAGAGTCGTTGGTTGAGTTCTTGTTCGTCATATTCATCATTTTCTTGAGACCTGGAGTATTAACATAAAGAAAGAACAGTGTTAATGTATGTCAAAGTCAGTTTTAGTCTTTATACTCAGTTTAATTACTCTCACATCACTACTTGATGTCAAATACAGTTGAAGTTACAAAGAAAATGAATGCTGTTGATATAAGCAGTTAAAACACATGTTGTTAAAACAATAAAACAATGTTTAGATTGAGGCACTAAAGTGGATGTAGATTACAATATTGATGAGCCCAAAAGAACCTCAAGAAGAGCAGTGATGATGTCAATTCATGAGTTGACATAAAAAATTAAAATCAGTTATCCCAACATACTCGCTTATCTCTAACTTGGTGTTGACCTTCTCTGCGGTACAGTCAAACTTCCTAATACAATGCCCAGATGTGTTTTTCTGTTTTCTTTTAGGTGGTGTCTTATTTTATGCTGTAATATTCATGTACTTTTTCATTCATGTAGATACTGAAAATAACAGCCTCAGCATGGCATTTAATCTATTATCAGACCCAACTGGCTTCTTTCAACATGTAAAAGAAATCCTCACCCACCGCTTTAACTGCACTTAACACTATTTCCTTAAAACTCTCAGTCTGAAGTTGCCCCTGGTGAGAGGCAGCACATGGGGTGGGTATCATTGTGCCCTATTGGCTGCCTGTACATGGAGGTTTTTCCTAGTGGAAGAGAGGGTTTGTACCCTGTGCCTTCAGGTCTGGGAATGGGTCCTGATTGTTGTCTGCACTTATACACCAAATGACCCAGCCTTCTTGGAGTCCCTGGGCGGGGTGTGAATTGGAGGAATGGCTTGCCAGAACTTAACCTGGTATTTTGTAAGGGTGTCCATAAGTGCATGTGGCACCTTGAGACTCTAGGCCGCAGGTTGATGATTGATTTTGTAATCATATCATCAGATCTGCAGTCGTATGTTCTGGACACTTGGGTTGAGAGAGGTGCTGAGCTGTCAACTGATAACCACCTGGTGGTTGTTTATTTGTTAAAGTGATCCTTAAAACTACAGACTGTCATTTGTTCAAATTGTAGACCATTTTAAGTGGATTACATAGACTAGGTATCTTTAAAATGTAAAGCGTACTAAAATTTTAGGTTTTTAAAAAAATACAACTTAAAATTTCATGCATAAGATAGATAATTAACACACATCTATAAAATATTACTCAGAGTTATTATTTTAAATCAGTCACATTTGCTTTGATTGTTAATTGAATGTTTCAAAATGTTGAATTATCAGGTTTATTTTTTGTATATATTCCTCTTAATTAAGCAATAAGAACAAGTACTCAGATGTCTTGTATTTATTATGAAGGTAGCTTGAAATATAATACTTTTGTTTTTGATTTTCCAAATAAGTTTTTGTTTGTCCGACCCGAACCCATCAACTCTGATAGCTTAGATGTCCCGGGCTCGAGGCTCAAACGCCCTAAGTAGGGCCCAGTCTCTGATATTCATTTTACAATGAATCACCTTAAAAAAAAAAAACAGCGTTGGGCGTGGAAACGAAAGAATTTATAAAGTTAATGAAAATTCACTCTGTGTGCCAAGAAAAAAAAAATGTAGAGATGCTCTTGTTTTGTTCGAATCGCTGCAAAGAAAAGTGACTAAAAGCACGATTGTAAACCATCTGGTCACTTAAAAAAATATTTTGGTGGTCTGTGAAGCAACCCACATCTTGAACTGTGTAGTGTATCGGGATTCTTCCTGTTCCTCCAAATTCAGTTATGTTCTTCCCTGTTTCACCGAATCACCATTATCATTAAGTTTGCTAAATACGTCGGGTCTTATCTGAAATTCACGGTGAGAAAGGTCTACTGATAAAAGCCAGAGATACGACAGTGCGCTCACAGCTTTGAGCCATCAACGCACGTCAATTACGCACTCATTTTGAAAGCGTAAAACATAAATTAACACTCACAGGAGCAACTATCACAAACGCGAGCGGCAAAAAATATGTCTTTCTTTTTCGGAATTAAATGTAGCACAATTTGCAGTAAATTGCTTGTGTAAATCTTCTCTGAAACTCGACAGCTTTTCTAAGTTCAGTCATTAAAATTTATTTACCTCAGCGGCTCAAGGTACCTGATGTTTCCATCTTCCGTCTGATAATTAACCAATCAGTGATCCGTCTTTCTGATCAGAAGCCTGCAGCGAAACTTTATAAAGGCATTCACTTCTTACCTTGACAATCACCACTGTAACGTTTGCTGGGAATCTAACTTCTTCCAGGGCGGGTGCATGGCGGACGATCTGATATCCTCGTGTTGGCGTGCTTCCAGGGCAGTGTATGGTCGAGATAAAAGATGAATAGCTATGAAATCACCACCCACTAGCTAATCAGTTCTTCAGAAAATAGCGCATCTATGGAAAATTCCTCTGACGTCCGTGCGCCGATGGGGTCTAAACAAACATCTTTTCCACACCTAAAGAGAAAAATGAGGACAATCAAGGGTTAAAGTGAGGTTTCTCATGAGAAGATTTGGTGAAGGAAGATCACTTGTAGTGGCTCGGTGTAGGGAAAAAATATAGTAATTACAATATTTCTATTGTGAGTTCCAATAGATTAGGCTGTGATCAGCTGACCTCCTGCCGCTGGGAGATTGAGTGCTCTTTGTGGATTTACACGACTGAATTTAACAAGATTTTACCCAATAAGCTGCCCTGACTGATTCCATTAACTAGACTGATCGTATACTGTTTATATAGTATGTAGCTGGAATTCAATTAATTAATCTAAGCATCATCAGTGTAATCACTGCTACACTTGATGCAGCCCAACACTAATCATGAATACCAAAGCTACTGTGCATCGGTGCTTTAATGTAAATTCACATTGTAATTCACACAAACCTGCTTGTTTTGCTCAAAATTGCCACACCTGAGTAGTTTCATAAAAACTGTAAAGAGCACAAAGTATACGCCTCAGTTTTTATTGCAAGGCGTTTTACAATATGAAAAAATCACAACACCAGATCTAATATGATTTAAAAATGAGGACTTATAAGCTTTAAGTTTCAAATGTCACTGAAGAGTTCGTATCTTTAAATATAACCTCTTTTCTCCTGCCTTTCTTACATCTTTCTCCATCTTTGAGTGAAGCCATCTAGCACTTTTCTCTCCCTGGGAAATGCAGCAGCTGGATCTTTGACTTGCACTATGTGACAAACTGTATATCAGTTCTTTGTTTACTGATATTGTTAAGCTGATAAAAAAAAAAAAGTTACATTTGAAAGTACAGGACACTTAAAAAACATTGCTTAAAATGTGAGTTGGTTACAGTCTGGCCAGCCTCAGTGGCACAATGATATGATCTCTGCACAAACGCTGTCGTCTTTAAGCTGTTTCTTAAGCTGTGTGAGTTAAGTTCAGCTGGTGAGCAGGTTGTTCACTACCTTCTCTGCATAAATGTTTGTCTTCCGTTAAACCCTTGTCACTGGTCTTGGCTGTCCATGTGGACTTATTGCCCACTCCCCCCACAAATGTGGCAAAAATAGAAAGCCCAGGATGACCCCTTGATAGTACAGTATTACTCATATAGATTGCATAAATGCTTGATGTAAACGTCTCAGACATATGTCGCTGAGATAAGACAAAAATTTATTGCCATGTCTTAGGAGGATAAACATATTTTAAGTGGCTTAAACGGACAGGATTGTTTACAATGCATTTACAAAAACATCAAGTCCTAAAGATACTTGCAAAATAGTTTTTTTTTATTTTTTATTTAACCCTTTAACAAATCCAGCTGACTACAGTCTACCAACATAGGCAAATATATTACAGATAAAAACACACAGAAATCACTATTTGGCAGTTTAACACTTTTTGGTACAAACCCTGGTACACTTATCTATAATTTTGAATTAATGTGATTCATGTAACATGAAGGGGAAACCACAGATTAACTTAGCAAGTTAATAACCAGCTTAATGTGACCGCTTATCCTGACTCCCAGTATTAGGGAAAAGGAAAGCTATCACTGGTATGCTAAACTCGTGTCCCAGTTGAGGGTTACAGTAATAACTCAAAAACTCAAAATAGTAATGAATCAAAATCAGAATATTTCATTATTCCCTGGGGAAACTATGTAAGAATTTATACATGTAAACTGATAGATTTAATCTTGTGAAGAATCTTAAATTCTTAATATTTTGAAGTAAATGTTTCATGTGCTGATTCATTTTCTAAAATTTATTTGGTTCTCAAAATAATAATTCTATATTTTTTTAAACATTTTTTTCTGTTGGGATGTAATTTGGATTTGATAAAAATAAATATAAGTGGTCCTTTTAAAAAGCGTTATACTTTAAACACAAACTGTAAACAACTTACTAATTTGGTTTTCAAGAGCAGCGTTTCCCTTTGTGGTGTTCTCCTATTAATTATCTTTCTCAGTGACACATGAACAAAGATTGTAGTGGGTAATAGAATTTGTGTTTTTGCTTTTGATTTATAGTTCACCAGTGTAATGTTATTGGTTCATTTGTGGATAGTTTTTCTGCCTGATGAACACTCATACCATTAGAAATGATTTATTAGCCTTGTGCATCTCTCTAATGCTGAAAACGATGTGCCGAGAGTCCGGTATTCTTGCCGGCTCTAGTTAGCAGACAGGTAACAGACATCGCCAAAAATGTCGGAGCACCTCTGCAAATATGTGATGTCTTAATAAATCGAGCAGATATTTGAAGTTTACACATCTACACTGTCGCCTGAAAATATCTTAAAAGTTTATTTTGTGACCCAGAAAGAGTAATATTAAAACTAAGTAGCTGCTGCCATTGTTGGAACCTGGAATTGGCTGGGCCGCGCTATGAATTCTGGGATAGGTTGGGCCACAAAGTATACACCCGTCCCATCCTTCAAATCCAGGGAAATGAAGGACGCCTTTCTTGGCCTCATTTGAGGCAGCCTTCTAATTGGGACAGCCTTCGTTGCCTGGCTGTGACGTAATCGGCCTTCAAATGCAGCCGAGGAATTGGGATACAGCTCAGCTTCCCACACTAGTCGGGGCAGAATAACCCCTAATTCCCAAATTACAGCCTTAAATAAAAGACTGTGTACATGAACCGAGATGAACAATAGAAAATTCAGTTTAAGAAAAATAAAATGAGAAATAGTTTGTAGGCAGGTATAACGCACATCTCCTGTGTCTACTTTTCCTGCAAAAAACAACTGCAACAGTTTATTCATCTTGTTGATAGCCTTAAAACTCTTTGCACCTTTGCATTGGGTTGGAAGCTATAGGAGGACAACGTCTCTTCCTGTATGGAAAATGTTTTCTCTTTTTTTTAATTCTCGTGAGAAATTGAACAGCTGGCAGTTTTTTAACAGAGCATTAACGTTTTTTTGTATGTTTTTAACCGTTGTGTCTCTGGTGGAAACGCCTTGATAACTTGTTATTTTCTGTCTTCTAGCTTGGAATCCATTCCTTTCTTCAAAAGGAATTTCTCCTGCTTTTCCTGCTACTCTCTGTCTGTTTCACCTCGACTTAAACGTGTTTCTCATAGAAATAAATGGGACAAAGTAGCAGGCGGATATTATGCAGACTGCAGGAGCATAATGGTTTTGAATAATCAAGATGAAATTTTCCTTTTTACCTAATCTGACAGCGTGTGTGCACTTATTCTGCCCGCGGGCTCAGAACATTTAATCTTATAAACACTATTAATCTTGTTTCACTTGTTTACTTACTCTTGACAATATTTGGCTTTGGAAATCTACCAAAAGTACTTATGCTTCCCATTTCACCATTGCATGTCTAATTGTAATTGTAACAGAGGACAAATGTCAGAGGACACTGACTGACTCAAATTAATATTAGGTTGCAACTTAGTCATGTGCTGCTGTGTTTTGCATTATTAATGTGTGTTCTGTAATTGGCTATTTGATAGTTACAAATCATTATCTTGTGTTAGATGTAATACATATGGGATCAATTCATACACATTTGACAATTCGTTTATTAATGTAGAATAACTAGAAAGGAGGTTGTTTTGTGCATATATGTAGCGATTATGAAATTTACATTATACGTGCATAAGCAATTAAGTACTTGTACACTTGATTTGCAACCTTGTTAAGATCCATCCATGCAAAATACTATTTTATTGCCATTTTTCAAGTGGTCTTAAACTTTTAATCACGACTGTATATATACTATTTATAAATATGTCCATCTAAGACACAATTCCTTGTTTTTGGCTTATACATCTTTATACATTTATCTGAAATTATTTGCTACCCTTGTCCAAAAATTTTGCTTTTTATAATATGTCATTATATACAATTATACATATTTGATGACTTTGTTAATATTTAACTCCAATGTCTATATGTAGTTTTTTTTTCAAATACAATTTTTTAATTTACTTATATTTTAAATTTTTTTCAAATCTTCATCCCTGGTATTGAACAAATTAACACCACTGACTGCAATGTCAGTGCTCCTCAATTTTCTTTTCAATTATTTAGCTCTCCCCTCAGCTCATAACCCCTGTCTTTGTATGTGAACATTTAAAAAGTGTCAATTTGTTGTTTATTTCTTGCTCTGTACTGTCTGTGGACAGTTTTTTTTTGTTTGTTTGTTTTTTTACTAAATCCATAAATTTCAACATGTTTGAACTAAAAAAAAAATCATATTTGAAAATATGGTTGTATATCCAACCTTATTTACATTTCTCATCACTCTTTTTTTTGTAATGTGCATAGTTCCTGTAGTGTGCTTTTGTAATTGTTATCCCATATTTCCCCACAGTAATCTAAGCAAGATCAAGCCATCAAACAGTATTAAATATAAATAATGATTACTGGTTCAGAATGTGCCTTGTTTTTCCCAACACTGGGATGCTGTATGCTATTTTTGTTTTAACGTTTATAAAATGATGCTTCGAGCAGATTTTGCCATCTAACTCACACCCAGAATCTGTTCCCACACATGGTTTCTATAATATATCTTTCTTATAAATCAAACATTCAAGCTGTGATAGACATAGATACTTTCAGCTTTAATTCTTCATTTGTAACAGGGACAATGCACTTTATTAAACATTGCTTTAAATTTACCAGATTTAGCCATGAGCTAATTTTTACATGTCGTTCCCAGCCAGAAAGAAAAGATAACAGAAATACAAGCAAAGGCTCCAGGGCATAGACCCTTATCATGATGGAGCCAAGGCAGTTTGTTTTCATTAATCACTAAGAAAAAATATATACACAAACATAAATGATTATGATACTGAATGCCAGATAAACATCAAAAACAGGAAACAAAGTCTTAAATGTTGTTGTGATCATAAAAGATGGGATCAAATACTGAAGAAAACTAAAAATATTATTAATTACGTTTTTAGTAAAGCTGAATACTAACATATCCAAGCAAATATCCAGAATATTTCCTCTCTCTTTTTTAAGATGCCTAAATTAAAACTGAAACTTTGTCAGATTTTAGTCAAAAGAATAAAATGTCACAATTAATAATAGTGGAAGAGGCTAAAGTGAGAAGAGTGCAATCTAATTATAGTTATACAGTATATAATAATATGTAAAAATAAAGACTACATAATTATGCAAAGCTGCAATAAAACCAAAAATCATAACGTTTATGTCACATATTAACTGGGAATATGCCAGAATGCTGTTATACTAAAGAATTAAGAAAAAACACATATAAATAAACATAAACATTCACATGATGTGTTACAAAGAACTCAGTGGTGTTCCACTCATAATAAATACATAGACTGAATGTGTTATGCTTACTACATAATTTTCTTAGTTTAAATGCCAACCTCTTATTTAATATGGCATTTGTGGGCCGAGTCATGTATCCAAAGGTTTCACTACACAAATTTTGAAATTACTGACTTACTAATCACTTTTAGCTCAAGAATCTTGTTCTGTGTATGATGATGCTGTTCACTTGTTGTGTCTCAGTTTGTATGTGCTGTTTTTGTGTCAGAGCAGAGAGGGAGCTGGATGGTGTGAGTCCCTGATAATTCTCTCTTCCCTTTTTGGCAGCATTGTGTGTACAGAAAGTTCATGGAAGGAAGTTTTGTTCCTATGATCCTCTCTGCAGACTTAATGACTCTTTGCAGAGCCTTCCTCTCTGTCTGTGTGTTGTTCCATACCAGACAGTGACGCCTGCGATGAGGATGCTTTCAATCAGTCCTCTGTTGGCCTGGATGAGAGCGCAGTGGTTCATGCCAGCTTTCGTGAGCAGCCTAATGAGATAAAGCCTTTGCTTGGCTTTTTTTTTTTACTGTTGCTGTGATGTTGAGAGTCCAGCTGAGGTCTGATGTAACCTGTAGTCCTGGGAATCTGTGGCCTTTGGCCCTCTCCACCTCCATCCCCTTGATAATAAGAGGCTGCAGGGGAGGGGGGGATCATACTGAAGTCCAGTATTAATTCTTTGGTCTTGTCTGTGTTGAGGATGAGTTTGTTTTCCTCACCATAGACAAGAATCTTGTACCCAGACTCCCCCCTAATGAGCCCCAGGATGGTGGTGTCATCAGCGTATTTGATAGTATGTGAGAGTGTTTCTCCTTCTCCTGGAAGGCAGTCTCGAATAAATTCATAATGGATTTGCAGACTTCTTTTTTAAAATCTTAGTCCACAAACAAATTCAGCAGTGGATTCAGGCAACTGTTGAGAATGGCCAGATTGGTGGTCAAAGGGATCCAGATGACACCACTTAAAGTATCCCTTTTTTTTTAGCTTTTACAACTGGATCAATAATATCAATGGGAGCCCAGCTTAGAAAAAAGCTGATGATAAGGGCAACAATGGTCTTAATGTAGACTTTATTGGTCCCTGTGAGGGTCACACTGTCTGACTTTTTTAGTTACTTCAAACCATTAGGCACACCCTCAAGAGTGAGAGGTTGACATTAATGACTCAATGCTGTTGCATGCTGGGGCTAAAGGCTTTGGTTGCGGATGCCAACAGTGTAAATAAACTAATCAGCAAGGCCAGTAACACTGTTGTAATGAAGCTGGGCTTTCTGAAGGTGGTGACGGAGAGGTAGCTGTTGTCTAAGATAACAGTCCTGGCAAGTCCCAGGAGCACACACAGTGAGAGATTGAGATTATCCAAATCACAGAACGGAACAGGAAATCATTTTGCCTGTGGATCTCTTTACAACTCCTCCATCTAACGTGCAAGGAAGCATAACATCCAGTTTCACTGCTACGCAGATGACACCCAGCTCTACCTATCCTCCAAACTCACATCTACTCTCCCACCCACATCCATTTCTGACTGTTTAAGTGAAATCAAGGTCTGGTTAACGCACAACTTTCTTAAACTTAATGGCAATAAAACAAAATTCATTTTAATAGGCACCAAATCAAAAGTGACTAATGTCCCAACCAGAAATCTCTCATTATCCATTGATAACTCTGTTGTCACACCCTCCCCTCAGGTTAAGAGTCTTGGTTTCATCCTTGATAGCACTCTGTCCTTCACAGCACATATAAATAATATCACTCTGTCTTTCTATTTTCCCCTCTGTAATAATAACCACCTTTGTCCCTCACTCACTCCTAACAATACCGCCATACTTGTCAATACTCTTGTCACATCTCGTTTAGAGTACTCTTCTCTATGGTCTGCCTCATAAATCTCTCCATAAATTGCAGTTAGTTCAGAATACAGCTGTTAGTATTATTTCCAGAACTAGATCCCCTGAACATATAACACCTGTTCTTAAACAGCTTCATTGGCTTCCAGTTCGACTCCATATTAATTTGAAGATCCTGCTTCTCACTTTCAAAGCACTTCATAACCTCACACCTCCATATTTATTTGATCTTCTCCATACATACTCACCCGCTCGTACACTCCCGTCTTCTTTAGCTTCCCTTCTGTCTGTTCCCCCTGCTCGCCTGACCACCATGGAACTCAGAGCCTTTAGTCGTTCTGCCCCGAGACTTTGGAATGCACTTCCACCAGATCTCCGGACCATAAACTCTCTCACCTCTTATAAATCACGTCTCAACACCCATCTACTCAGAACTGCATACACCTGATCTGTCTTAGTCCATTTTCACCTTGCTCACCTTTTATACTTTTATGCTTGTGTTTTTAAAAAAATCTTTTTTCTTTACCTTTCTTTACCTCGTGTCTAAATTTTATTTTGCCATGTTTATTATATTTTATTGCTGCTATTGTTCATGAGCTATTGTAGCGTGACTTTGAGGGTCTTAAAGGCGCCTATAAATAAAATTCATTATTATTATTATTATTATTATTATAACAGAGAGATATGGGGAAATGGCAGTAATCAGGTGTTCTAATTTATAATGATTGGGATTCACATAGTCATAGCAGGAAGTATAAAACTTTCCAAAGCACATGTTTCATCAATTTTATGTATTTGCTCGTGTTGTGTCTTTATTTATTTACATAGGATATTTACATGTCATCTTATATACACTGTATTCTCTTAATTCACACTCAATTTCACTTGTTTGCCTACTTTGAATAATTAGCTTTGACATAAAATGTGTACCAAATATAATTATATTTCACAAATGACAGATGATTTATCCATGCACTACAGGTCTATTCGACACATAAGAGAAACCAAGCACAGATTGTCTAATTCCCCTAATAAAGTTATTAGAAGTCGCCTTTCAGTCATGTGTGCTGATGTTTTTCTTTCTTTCTTTCTTTTTTTTGAGGCTGGTCCGTAATGAAGCTTAAGTATGCAAACAGCTCCCTCTACTGGTTGACGATATATTAACCTGTGTGTTCTGTTATTTGTTTTTTGATAATGATAAGCTCCTATCATTAGATGCTTCTTATTAGATATTGGATTAATTGATACACATATGAGAAGTTATTTATAAAAATACAATACAAGAAAATAATTATTTGAGCCCATGTGTGGTGATTTAAATATAAGTTGAGAAACATTTAAGTACAAATATACTCTAATAATTTAAATGATGGTATGAAAAAATAATAATTATTGTCATCTTTTATTGATGCCACCATAGCTGAGAAGAACTGAAAAATGGAAAAAAGACATTATAAATTATATTCTTTACTTAGAAGCTTTTACAAAGAGTTCATTTTGTGACAAGTTTATAAAATTATTATACAAAACAGAGGCAACTTTGAGTGTAAGAATATAGTATTGATTATATATATTGAAAAAGAACTTTACAATTCATTTAAATTCCAAAAAAAAGCAGCTTGAATTCACAGCTGTGAATCAAAGATACCAACAGCAAGTCTGCATAGCGCTACTGCATCAGTCACAGTCACATATCTGAATTATACTTCAGCTACTGAAAAGCCCATAAGCAATTTGTCATATGCTTTACAGTTTAATTATTTTGTTTCTTATACCTCAGTATTCAAATCCAAACTCTCTTGGTGCTGACTGGTGTCCACTGACTTTGTGTACATGTGAGCGCGTGTCTCCTCCTCCTGGAAGGCACTCTCCAGCACATTCAGGATGGATTTGCGGAATTTATCCTTAAAATCTTGGCCCATGAACACATACAGCAGTGGATTCAGACAGCTGTTGAGAAAGGCCAGACTGGTGGCTATTGGTACCCCA
>VUQR01036956.1:0-20767 GCA_015108515.1 Hemichromis elongatus
AGAATTACATTTGAAAATATTACATAACATATATCCATCCAACACATACATTTCAAGGTTCTGTGACATTGATAGAAAATGTACCTTCTGTAAAACTGAACTTGAAAGTGTTACTCATTTGTTTTATGGCTGTTCATATAGTGCTACATTTTGGAGAAAGCTTGAAAATTATATACTGTGCAAAACAACATATGAAATCAAAATTGAAGGAAAAAACACTATCACTTATTTTGAAACCAAAGAAAAAAATATATGTACCATTGTCAATCTTTATATCTTATTAGGGAAATTCCATATACATAAATGTAAATTTCAGAACTCAACTCCATCATTGAATTTGTTTTTGATTGAAATTGAATATTACTTAAATTCTCTTAAGTTAACTTCCAATAAAAAAGGTTTATCATTGATTGAAATTCATTCAGGAAATGTTTACTGAATGAGCTGTCACAAATATAACTTTTAAGTAAGTTGTTACAGAGTCTGTCACATCCCTCTTTTTTTATGTATTTATCCTTCTAATTTCATTGTACTGCATATTGTTACTCTTATTTGTCTTGTATGTCTACTGTACAAACTGAACTGGAATGGCTGACTGTTCGCCCTTTTATTTCAAATAAAGTTGTTAAAAAAAAACCATTCCACGTGACCAATCACCTTCTTGTGACGTCATACTTTCCCGACTTTGAAAAATAGCCGCCTTACAAAAACAAATGTTGCCAGGCAAAATTGCAGTAGCTTCCGTGATCACTTTACAAACATAAGTGAAGACAAGTTGAACTAAGAGGCCTACACCACTAATGGTTGTGTGCTGAAGGTTCAGGTTAGTTTCAAGGCGGGTCTTTCGAAGTCGCAGGTGATTGGTCACTTGGAATGTCGCCCCCTGGAAAAACATTAATTATGATGACGTGGGAACAACGCCAACACGACGATATCACGTCGTGCCTTTACATAACGGACCTGTTCTGTGTATTTGAACGCTGCTGCTGTGTTTTCCTGGGTTTTGTAATCAGTCTAAATCATATTGTTGTTGTTGTTTTCTAATTAAATGAGTCACATAAATTCTCTGTTCCCGCCTCTTACTGTCTGAGACTGTTGATCGTCATCAGCTCCTTCTAATAAACGTTGACATAGCAAAGCCTATTTACTTCTGAGGCCGGCACAACGGAGCACTCACGTTTATTAGGACAGTAATCATTTACTGGAAAGGTATCAAACTTCAGGATGACTCCCAGCGTCCAGTTGAGACTGTGTGCCTGTCTTCTCAGCTCCTCGGTTTTATTCTCTGAGATTTCCTTCTCCACAGTCAAGCGCTGATATTTTGCTGTGAGGTCACTGAGGTTCGCTGCCTGCGTGTTCATTAACAAACTCACTGTGAATGAGAGAAGACAGCAAACCACTCATCATCACCAGCGAGTGTTCACATCCAGTCCCAACACAGAAGCTCCTGTTTTCATTGTGGGACAAAGCTGAAACATTTTTTTAAACACCAGTAGAAGGTAATAAATAGCAAAAAGGAACAATTCCTTCCAAAATTGGCATCAAATTAAAATCCACACAATTGAGGCACAGAAAGTTACAAAGTAATAAAATGCAGTTTTGTATTTTAGTGGGAAAGAAACATTAAAAAAAATCATGATTCAGGTCCTCTCAGGTTTCTGAGCCGCCTTTTTAAACAGCTTTGAAGGTTTTCCCACATACATTGAACACTTAATGAGTACTTTTAACTAAATCAGCCATAAACAAGCGTTACAATCATGACAGAAGCGAAGTAGGAGTTAGAAATCTACGAGCTTTGCAGGGGGAGGACGAGGGGTTATTCTACGTCACATTAACATGATGTGACGTCTAAAACTTTCAGAGCCTGTTTACATTGTAAGAATCAAGGTGATGCTTTTCCAGCCTCACTAAAGGTATTTATTAATATTATATTCATTGAAAGCTAATCCCATTTTTGCAGCTAACCAGTCCTTTCTTTTGTCATCGCCACATCACATGATGCCTCTAATGTGCTGCAGAATCAAAACAAGCCACCTATGCGGTTGTTAGGCTGGATAAAATACACGTTTTGTTCATTAAATGGTCAGAAATAAAATAAAGTTTTACAGTGTTCAGTAAGGTTATTACTGCTCAGTAAACAGTAACTCCATCTCTGCTGACATACACACGTGTGATCTGATGTGAAGCAAACAACAGCCGTCCATGGAAACTCAAAATCATCAACCCTGTGATGGATGTGATAAAGTCTAGCTTTGAAATGATAAAGTGCAACTAAAGTAAAACGAAAACTTTCTTTGTTTTGTTTTTTTATTAAACCATTTATTCCTATTTTTGTGGTCAAACTTGTGACTCGGCTGCTTCCACGGAGTCTTGTCTTTGTATTGTAATTTCTGCTACTGTTAAAAACCTACAAATTATAATAATTTTGAAAACTAAACAAACAGTGAAACTAATAAAAAATCATCTGAAACGAGCGAACCGACTGAAACACGCTGAATTCAGAATAAAATCACAATAAAACTAACGAGAAAGTACAAAAATAAAATGAATCCTAACCTTTGTTAAGTACAGTCCTACAGAATCCTTCCTTTACTAAATGCAGACCCACCACCCAAAATGCTTTTTTGATCCAGGATGAAACAATAATAGGAGTCAGGAAAGCGATCAAAAACCAAAAAAAAGTCGAGCTAACGTAGAGAGTGGTTCTGTGAGCGTGCACACGGTGTGATAAATGTTCGTGAGAGTTTGGTGTGCTGACTCACAGTAGACGATGGAGATGACGCCCGCCACCAGGAGGACACAAAGTATCTCCAAACACACCAGCAGCAGAGGGAAATGAGAGCATGCAGCTGCTTTGCCGTCTGCTTCTAATGAGAAATTTCACGTTATTATTATGAGAAACCGTCACCATCACTGCAGTCACGAGGACTTTTATTGTTGTTTGATGCTGGAGATTGGTTTGTGTCTTCGTTCCCATTTCAGGAATCAAATCCAAGAGGGAATGTTGTGACTGGAACACAGAGATGTGCAACAATTACAGCAGTAATCTGTAACGTGTTTTGTTCTCTGTTGTCATGTCGATGAAGGTGTGTTCTTCTTTCTTTGCTCGTGTGTTGTGTGTCTTTGCAGGCCCAGTTGTGTTAGACTCTCGGGACCACCGAGGCACCGCATGTCCGTGTCAGATATTGTCAAAGACGTAGAGGTAAAGCAGGAATATCTTCCACTGTTGGTCTCAGACATATTGCTGCTAAATTAGTGAAGATGAAAATGGGACTTTAAAACTTACCTGGTGCAGCAGAAGCAGCAGCAGGTGGTGCTTTAGGTTTTACTTCAGAATAAATTGTTGGGTCTTTGATTTTTTCTGTAAGACAGATGGATTCATAGAGATGAGTTTGACTACAACACAAACCACAGAATTACAAATTGTGCAGTCATGTGGAACAAACGCACATCACTGATCTTTTCCGTTATAGTTTTTGTCCTTTTTGTTATCAGCTCGCTCGATGTTCTCCTTTTTTTTTCCCTTCCCCTTCCCCTCACACACCACACAGCAACATCACCAGTGTTTAATTAACATGAGATAAGTGTGTATGTGTTTATTTGTACACTCTTCTGACTGTTAAATAAACACTTGTGAAAGGGAACTTCCTGTCCTCCACCTCTATGATGTTTGCCTATTTGTAGCTAGAAGTCTCACAGGGTCTGCTCTAACTAAACACAGTATTTTGTTCCTTTTATCGTTTCTATTCCAAAGTTTTTCTTAGTTTTTGCTGCTTGTAACTTTGCACTTTCTGCTGTGACACAACAAAGGTCCCATGTGTGGGACTAATAAAGGTTTATCTTATCTCTCACACTTTGCCGGCCACTTGGTGATGGCGTTCCATGGATGCCCCGCCTGCTAGCATCGTACACCCTGCTGTTATGTGCTGGATTGCCTCAGGGCATCTTTACACAGCCTGCAGGGGTCTTGACTGGTGTGATAGACCCCAGCCTTACTACTCATTAGTCTCTGCAGGTATTTGATGGTTGCAGCTTATTTATATGTTGTTGTCAAAGACAGAAAGGTAAAGCATGAATTTGCTTTGCTGTTCGAGTAACATATACACAAATGTTATAACTTACCAGGTGCAGCAGAAGGACCAACGGGAGCTCCACATTTGACTTCAGTATAAATGGTGGAGTCCTCGGTTTTATCTAGAAGACAGAAATGACTGAATGCATGGATTCATACCAGCGAGTCTGACACTTGTGCCTAATGCTGTTTTTCAAACTAGCCTTATCACATTGCTTGCGATAAAGCCAAACAATGTGATAAACACATGATAAATCTGGGCTCATGACTTGGTGTATTAAAATAAAAAAATGTTGTGCTCTGTGGTCATTCCCAAATCTCAGAATTTGATTGGAAAAGCTTTTTGTTGTTCTGAGAGAAAAGCAGGAACACATGATGTGAAACGAGCAGCGTTCTTTCATCAGAGAACTCCACAAAGATGCAAACAGTCAAACGTATCAGTTACATATTCATTCACCTTTTAAATGAAGGAGGAGAGTAACCTACCTTTTGGAAGTGATGCACCAGTTTTGAAAACCATTGTGGAATAATTGATTTCTTCCTCCATCATTAAAGGACACAAGTTGCCTTCAGTGCAATGAAAATCAGAACTGCCCTCAACAGGAACGGACTATGCAGTTTAAAGACTGTTAGTGACACCCACCCACACACCCACACAGACCCACCAAAGAAAGCCCAACCCTCAGTTCCTCTTCCTCTAACTCGTTAGTGTGTCCACACACACGTCTGATTTCAGAATGGCCTTTGCTTCTGTAACACACCGTTACACTAAGAGTTAACACATTTGGGATTTAACCCAACAAACCGACATTTATGTCTGGTGCAACATCCACGTTGTTTCTAAACTGAACACGATGTCGTTGTGAGACATCGTGTTTGGTGAAATGTCGCGATGAAAAATGTCTGTGACAGTCTGATAAAGGAAGAGATGAGCTATCCCATCTGGCTCAAGGACCAGTGAGGTGTCTGTCATCACTGCACCTCACAAAGAAGTACCAATCAAACCTTCACACAGAAACCCCTTATATTCAGTTCACGCTATTTAGCAAAGTTGTTAACTTAACATTCCTTAAAATGATGACAGGAGAACTCCATGAGATGCTAAATGATGTGATAAGTTTGCGTCTTGTGTCCTGTTGGACAGGCATGATGCTTAGGGTCGTGATCGTGGAGAGCGTGGTGCTGTTGGAGGACGCTTGTAGCCTGCGTGGTTTTTTAAAAGCGGGGCATATTAACATCAGTCCTTCATGATGGTTCTGTGAGAAAATTGTGAGCTTAAATTGAACGGCGCACCCTGGAGGCCAGGCGGTTCACCGTGAAAGATGAAATTGCTTTTGAGGTGCTTATAAAGCTCAAAAACTCTTGAAATTTGGCCGACACCTCCAATGTGATGAAGACTTTCGTATTATGTGATCATTTTCATGGAATATTGCAAAATGGCGCCACAGCGCCCCCTATAAAATTTCAAAATATCAGCCCCGGTTCTGTGTTGCATTTGTGAGTCTGAAACCTGGTAAGCTTATGTAAGATGTCCAGATGTACATAAAAGTCTCTTGGAGCAATATCCCAAATTCAACAGGAAGTCAGCCATTTTAGAATTAAAGTGTAATTTTGGCGACATTTTCCCCTATTTTCAGGTCTCGTACTTTGACGAACTCCTCCCAGGGATTTCATCAGATTGACTCGACCTTTGGTGCATGGAATCTAAAGACCTTTGTGATGTTAAATTGCGAAGCTTTTTACATTAATCGCAACGGGGGGGTCATGGCGGCACGTGAAGTTTCAATCACTCGCCAAAAAGCATTAATCCGCTGTCACTCAAAAACACAATGTCCAATCTCTCTCAAACTTCGCAAGCATGATGAGAGTCGAGCTCGGAAATGTTTGTAATGCTATTTGCCAGTAATGGTTAGAGCGCAGCCTAGTGGAACGACTATAATCATCATTGAACGAGATGAAATTTTAGCTAGTGATTCTACGTATGAATTCCATCACTGTCACATCAGATCGGACATGCTGGGTGTAAGAGTTGGGCGTGGCTCGACGCGCCGGGGTGCGAGGGCCTTATAACGCTGCTTGCAGCTTTAATTATTATTATTATTATTATTATTATTATTATTAGATTCTTGTTCTCTATTATTATAAAAGGAAAACACATGTTTATATGTTATGCCCAATGAGCATGAACAGGCTGACACTTCCTCGAGTGCAAAGGGAAGTTTTACAAACATGAAGTATAAATAAATAGTCCCATACACACATTCATGCCTGTTTCTGTGTTTTCGTGCATCTGAAAATGTTTTTTTTGCCATGTAATAAATTACAAATCACATAATAAAGACAAAAGAACAGTTAGGATAAAAAAATGTACAAATGCTGTTGTGCAGCTCAAATGTGATGTGTGATTCTGCAGCATTTGTTTAGAAATATATCTACAAAAAAAACAAAAAACAAAGCAACTATTTATTTATTTAATTGGTTTGACACAGAAAAAATCCCATTGCCTTTAATTAAAAATCACAAGGAAAAGAAGAAGTTACCGTTACATTAAATAACAATTTGAATACTGGGACTGATTCCTAATCTGCTTTAATCAACGCTCTTCTTTCACAGATCCAACAGTTTCTCATGTCACAGCTCTCTTTGCCCCAGTTGGCCAGAGGGGGCGCTGCTGGTAGACTTAAAGCACAATCTCTTCTGTAGACAGCTTCTTGCATTTTCCAGTACCTAAAAAAAGTCACAATAATCTTTATTTTATTTGTGAAATTCAGCACGTGGAGCGCTTGGGTGGCAAAAATAAATCAATGATCTGTGTCAGTCTCTGCACACAGAGCATTTCTGATGGTACCCTGCAGTGTGTAATGTGATATTTATGGTCTCATGTTACTGTTAACCTGCCTCGGTCTTTGGCTGTGTCTGGGACAGGGACCGAGGCAATTTAACCAACACAGAGGATACAAATGCAAACACAGTCAGAGACTTAGAAGTTTTGAAAACCACAACAGAGTCGATCACAAGGACGTGGAAGCTTAAGGAATATGACGGACTTTAAAAAAAAACAACGCATCTTTGAGAAAGAAACAATGGATGCAGTGAAGAGGCTTTTTTTTACTCTGCTACAAATAAGTTGTGTCTTATCATTGGCGGGAGCCTAGCTAAAGGACCAGCAGCGACAAACATGACTGAGCATGCAAGACGTCTCTTTATGTTAAATGACAATGCTTCATGTTTTCTGATTTAATGAATAAAAAGAGAAAATGCAAACAGAAAAGTCTGCCATCAACATTTGTTGATTCTACGTAATGTTTACTTCCTTGAGCTACTCCGGCCCAAAGCTTCTTTAACTTTGATTTTTTTAAGGCAGCAGCTCAAAATTATAGGAATTCATTCACAAACTTCCAGTGTTTTCAGTTTACAGACTGATCTTAAACTTCTTGTTATTAGAGGAAGTGAGATGTTGAAATAAATGCTTACGTCACAGTGAGATTACTTCCATCTACCCATGTCCACGTGTCCTTTGGCCTCTCCGTTCTCAAGCCGATCCAGTAGCCGTGCCGATCAGTGTGATACTTCTCAGTGTGGTTGTTGATAAAGTCCTATAATTGTAATACATGTGTTATCTACCACATGATAATAGTCAGTTTTTAGTAAAACATTTAAATAACACAGTACTCCAGACGCGTTTTGGCTGAAGTTACAGATGCTGGGTTCCTTGGTTGTGAGACCAGATTGTCGGGGATGTGTTGCTGAATTACCTTCTTCAGATCTGTCCTCAGATGTTCACTCCAAACTCTAATCTGGTGCTTAAAGGTTTGGAGCGCTTCAAAATAAATCTAAGTTTGTCAGATTAAAGAATATTTTTCTCATGCTCTTGGTCTTTTAAACTCGCAGCCTTGAGCCTTTACTTTGACTATCTTTAGTCTGAAGGCCTGATGGATGAAGAGTTGTTCTCATGCTCTTTTTCAAACACTTTTGGAGCTCTGTAGGCCCGATCGCTGGTTTCTTGGCCACAGCTCTGACCAAAGATCACGTCATTTACTGAATTTGGAAGTAAAAGCCACAAGGACTATTTTAAAGAGACCAGTGAGCTAGTGGGAAACCTCAACATAACTCAAATATAAAGCAAACCTCAGTGCGCTTCAGAGAACAAGAATCTGAATAGTTTTAAAATTAGAGATTTCATTTTCCATTTGTTACAGTATTTTTAGGTGTTGATTGAGGAAGAAATACATTTTCTTAACATACAAATGACAAAGAAGTGAAGGAAGGTGTCTTGGCTCTTTGAATTTGAGTGGCAGTGTTACGTCCCTCTGCAGCCCCTAATCTCATCAGCAGGTTCAGCTGTTGCTATTTGACCACACCTAGTGAGGTGTGGATAAAAGCATACCTGAGGCAGGCTTTTAGAAAGCCTCACTAGCCGTGCCTTGGTGGTACCAGCTATTGTAGCCAATCTGCTATGTGGTTTAAGAGTAAAACCTCTTCTCATCTCATCTCCTTATTTATGTTGCGGCTTTTGAGCTGGGTCGTAACATAAGTGGGGGCTTGTCCGGGATCGTTTGGACATTTTAGTGGAGACTAAATATCAGTTTTTCATATTTTAAGTGGATGAGTGATGGTGTTCACTGTAACTGTGCAAACTCTCTTTAGTCAGTGTATTTCAGCTGGGTGGCCATGCTGCCCTTCCATCAAAGCACTTGTTTGTTGTTTTGCTTTGTTGTTTTAATTTATTGTGTTTGGTGGTTATCCCGGGTGGGACGTAACAGCAGCATTAAGTTCCTCTTCAAGCCCTCCCGTCTAAATCGCTTCAGCTTTGACCCTGTTTTTCTCTCTGTGTGTGAAAACGCTCACCTGTTCTTCCTGACTTTCGATCACTACCAAAGCCGCCTGGTACATTTTGCAGTAATTACGACTTTCATCCCAGGTTTTCCAAGAACTCGAATAATGACGTTGGAAAAAATAGTAACAGCTTGACCGAAACAGCACCCAGTCATCCAGGCAAGATTTACACACTGTTCAGAAAAAGAAAGGGACAACAGAACCAGAACCATTCTAGAAATTAATTTTTACAATCCACTGAAACTGTCTTCAGATAAAAGCATGTTTGCGCCTGTGGGAGTCATGACATGAAGTGAGTAAAAGCTGAACCATGTTCACCTTTCTGTGGGCAGTGTTGTTCCACTGGAAATTCCCGATATTCCATGATAACCCCGATGGTCCAGTTGAGCTGGTCTCTCTCTCTGGTCAGCTCCTCCGTTCGTTGCTCTAGCGACGTTTGCCGTGTCTTCAGCTGCAGGTTCTGAGCTGTGATGTTGGCCATTTCTCTTCTCTGCTCACTCATGGCTGCGTTTACTGCAAAGAGAACAACAGTCAGTTAGTGTTATTGTCTGATTACACCGAAGTCCTTGAATACGCAGCAGGTGGACTTACAGTGGAAGGCGAGGGCGATGATGACTGACAACAAGATGAGGCAAATAACCACCAAACCTGTCAGAACCAACGCAAGCCGAGTACGGACTGGAGCTTCCTCTTTATTCTCTACGAGGATAGAGAAAATAATATTTATTTTAATAATTGATTATGAAATATCATTTATTGGTTCAGAAAACCACCAATAACCTGTTATTACAAAGGGTGCATCCCATTTCCTCTCCTCAGTGTTCACCTCATCATAGATTGTTTCTTCGTCTTTTTTCTTCACTGCAAACAACAAAAAGAGTTTTAAGGAAATGAAAACACATTTGTAAAGTTCTCTTTGTGGGGATTATATAGATCAGCAAAAATAGCAGTGCTAGGAAACAGCTGACATGCTGAATAGCATAACAGTGCCCAAATGAATCAACTGGTATCGATCGTTCCCCAAAACGACATACATCTCAGTCTTGACGATGAAAGCAAAAAAGGAAGTCTGTCACTTACCGTATGTTGTATTTCCCTTTGTCTGAAATACCACTGTCACATAACTCTCTTCTTCCTCCATTATTCGTGTGGGCTGTTTATTATCAGCAGTACTTACTTTGTTAATCTCCGAGTCAAACCGCCACAGTGGTGTTACTGGTCAGTGTAAGTGAAGATTGGCGGTGGCGAAGCGGACTGTTACAAGATCTGCACTTCTTCTTTTTGGTAGAAAGAGGGAGGGTTGTGGTTGCAAGAGGGACATTCTTTCTTTTTTATCTACATAGTTTTGCAAGAAGTGCAAAAATATGTCAGAACAAAGCGATGGCTGTCACAAAGGACAAGACTCATATTCAAGGGAAGTGTGTGTGTGTGTGTGTGTGTGGACCGGTATTAGCATCTTCGTGGGGACCAAAAATTGGAAGTTTACTACTCTTTTACTATTAAAAATCCCGTCCCCACGAGTTTGAAGGCATTTTTGAGACTCAAAATGTGGTTTTAGTGTCAGGGTTACATTTAGATTATAGTTAGGGAAAGGGGCTAGGGAAAGCATTATATCAATGAGATGTCCCCACAAGTTATGAAAACACAACGTGTGTGTGTGTAACTAAGTAACTGTGGAATGAATGTTATTGTAAAAATGATGAAAATCACCTCAACACCTGTCTGTGAGCAGATGTCAACCTTTGCTAATGTAGTGACAAACTAACCTTTAACTTCCAATTCATTTCCAAATTATTAGGCACACCCAGCTCAAACTGATCTAATACAGCAGTGATATGAACCCGCCACAGTCAGCCACTCTGTTTTCTCTTCAATTTAAATCAAACAATTAAAATATAAATAATTTATATGAAATTAACTAAAATTGAATAATACAAATAAAACAGGTAGAACCCCAACAACCAACAATCTCTGTTTCTTTTTGGGGTCCTTACCTTACAATATAAAACACCTTGGGGAAAGTGATGTTGTGATTTGATGCTATATATAAAAAAAAAAAAATTGAATTGAATTGAATAATGAGCCCAAGCACACCAAAGAAAACCAAAGATTGCTGACGGTTCATGGCACTCTCCAACACAATCATGTTCATGCATGCTGATGCTTAAAGACTGAAACCTCAGCTGAAGCGAAGCTCCGAAGAAAAAACTGTCAGAACGTATTAGGATAACATGACCTTTGACCTATGAGGCTGCTGCTATTTAACTAAAAACCAGGAGGCAAACAAATACTGAGATATTGTGTGAAAGTCGTGTGGGTTTGACACAAACTGATATTATCTATCTATCGATATTATCGATTGTAACGAAGCTCGTTGTTTCTGGACTCCTGCTGGCACAAATATAGAAGCAGCATTGTGTTGTATTATAATGCCCTCGGTGTATTTTATCACTTCATGTCTGAAACATGAATGCAAATCCACAGATTCATGTAAGTCAGAGATGTAAACAAACGTTCTAGTTTGGCCCATTTGGAGGGTTTTAATTGTTTGCGGGTCCGTGAATTAAGAAAACGTCGATACTCTTGACCTGTGATATCTTTTTTATCCACAAGAGGGCACTACAGAGTAACGCAGTCCATACTGTGTGAAGGATGTAAATCCAAATCATTCCAGCAAATTAAATAATGTTCTGTGGAAGGACTTTCACTTCTGCGTTGTTAAGAGTTCAGTCCTTAAAATGAAAAAGTTACCACGAACCAAAGCAACTCTGTGATATCTTCCCGTGAGACTACCTGGAAATTTCTGCAGTCAACTGCTTGAACAACAATCAGTGAGTCACATCAGCTGACAAATCAGCGCGCAGGATTTCTCCAGGAAGCACCTGTCGGGTCTCCACCTGCAGATCCGCAGGTACAGCCATCGAGAGAGGCGCTCGGAAAGAGCTGGAGGAGAAATCTCGTTTTGAAACGTTTTGTCCCGAGAGCAGCGATGGTTTGCGGCGGATTCGTTTGCACCAAGAACGCTCTCAGCGCGCTCAACATCCTTTATGTGGTGAGTTGTAATATGTTGACGTCAGCTGGAGGGTAGAACGTCTCCTTGAGGGCCACTTGACGTGAAACCTCTCAAGTTAGTTAATTTACAACTAAGAGAGAAGAAAAAAATGCTTGTTTGCCATGGAAACGAGGTGGCAGGAGTAAATCATTACTTCTTTCTAGGTTATTTATTGTTGTTTTTTTTTTAATTATATTTCTACTTCAATTTCTATTTCAAGTGCCAAAATTAGAAGCGCGTAATGTGACGCATTGAAAGCTGATCCAGTATTAGACCCAACTTTAACATCTCAGCAGTGTTTCTCCTTTGTTTCGTATTCATAGCGATAACAATCAAACTGAGTGCTATTCACTGCTTTCATGTGAGCTGTCAAACACGCACGAAGCGTCAAATATTGTTAATGTAATGTCATTAAAGGTAGTTTCTCTGATGAGCTTCACACAGGAAACATGAATATTTCATCAAGTATTTAAAAAAAGCGTAGCAAACACTGAGTCCTGGGCCCTGTAAACAAGTATTTATGTTTAGTTTATGGAGTCAAAATCCTAAATCCTAATCCAGATTAAGTAATAGCACAAACTAAAAGTATTTAAAACAAAAGTACTCATAATCACTTAATCGACCAAAATGATTAATGGCTTTCACTTTCATGTTGTAGCTGAGCAGCTTTGTAATGACACACCATGATATCACAGTCGATTTGTAGGACAAGCTCTGACAGGTAAAATGAATCACTGATTAAATAACTCAATAAATTAATAAAGCTCCAAAAATAGAACAAAATTAAGAACTCATCGAATCACAGCCCAGAAAAAAGCGAAGAAAGATTTTCAGAGTCCGTCCTTGTTGCAGTGGAGCTGGAAGTGCTCAGACCTCCCAGCGATGCAGACGCTGGTCGGGATCAGCAGCTTCTCTGCAGCTCCATAGTCAGGCCGCTGAAATGTTCCTTCACAGGAAGCAACTAAAGCTTTAGTGTAAAGGGTGTGCAGACCAAAGTACAACATTATTATCAACACATACTGTAGAAGAACAAACTAATGTAACACAGGAATATGTAGATGAACACTGTCATAATACTATGAAGCTGGACTTGTTCTTATTTTGTATTATAGACGAACCGTTTCATATTCAATTTTCTACATAAGGCATGTTTTATTTAATGAATAATTTTAAATGCATGAAAATAAACACAAAATTTTGCTATTTGACTATTTTGTGCAAGGAAATAAACCAATCAGTCACATTTTTTTATGCATTAATTAAAAACAAGACATGTTTTCTTCATTTCTGATCAGATTTTACTCTGAAACTCTTTGTTGGGCCGTTTGTTTTCGGGTGGATTTGAGTCTGAAGCGACCTCCAACATTTTATACGTTTTGGAATGGCTCCTCTAGTCAATTAAGCTTTTTTTTTAAAAAACTTTTTGTTTTGGTTTCTTTCCTTTTTGGGGGGGGGCAGACATTCAGTTTGTAATTTGACTCTTTGGCTCTCTAGAGACTAATATTCTGTAACACAAGTCCATTTTTAACTCTACATTGTCTCAGTGAAGTGTTGCTTTCACAAGTTACAAAGTCCATCTAACAATTCTGGATATAAGTGATGTGATCCTTTTATTTGTGGAACAAATGTTCTGTATCAGCACCTGAAGTTGATCTCCTAACATGGACAGGTGGAGATGAGCTCTGGGTAAGAGGGATAAAAGTCAGAGGAGGCAAGAAAGAAGACACGTGTGTGAATGAGAGGAGGCAAGGTGAGGCAGAGTTGGTGTACGAGTAGAGGCGGGGTGAGACCTGATGTGAGTGGGACAGCCCACAGTTAGAGAGGCCAGGAGGCTCACAGGGTTTGTGCATGTGCAGAGAGGAGGGAGAGGATATACTGCACAGAGAAGGAAAAAAGGAGGACCTCAGGGAAGTTTCATGGATGTAGTGAAAGAAATGAAGGGAGAGCATCTTCAGCTTTAGCTGAGTTTCATTCTGCAATCAGCACCTTGAAAGTGGATTCCTGCCCCTCCCTCAAAAACAGTTCCTGGTCCAGACTTAAAAAAAAAAAGAGACTTTTCCTTCTTTTTCCTTGTGTTGTCACGTGTCTCCCCCCTCAGCTGGTGAGCCTGCTGCTGATCGGCGTGGCAGCCTGGGGGAAATGGTTTGGCCTGGTCTCCAGTATCCAGGTGGTGGCAGGGGTCATCAGCGTGGGCGTCTTCCTGTTCTTTGTTGCCTTTGTGGGTCTGTGCGGTGCCCTGAAGCACCACCAGGTCCTGCTCTTCTTTGTATCCTTCACACAAATATTGGATGTGTATCCAGAGTTGGAATGGCTTGTAGGCAAAGCAACAACACGCTTTAAACTTCCTCAACTTGGCCCAGTACATGATGATCCTCTTCATAGTGTTTGTGCTGCAGTTCTCAGTGTCCTGTGCTTGTCTGGCTCTCAATAAGGATCAACAGGTAAGTTTATTTTGTCTGTTCCAAACAGTCTGAATAATATTTAGGAAACAGTTTGGCTTTTAGACGGTTCTCTATTTTCAATACGTCCAGATAGCCTTCGTTAAAGGCTGGATTCCAGTATTATTTTTATGGTAAATGGTCTGTATTTATATAGCGCTTTACTAGTCCCTATGGACCCCAAAGCGCGCGCACACACACACACACACACACACACACACACACACTGGTGATGGAAAGCTACATTGTAGCCACAGCTGCCCTGGGGCACACTGACAGAGGCGAGGCTGCCGGACACTGGGGGGCGCCACCGGGCCCTCTGACCACCACCAGTAGGCAACGGGTGAAGTGTCTTGCCCAAGGACACAACGACCGAGACTGTGGAGCCGGGGCTCGAACCGGCTACCTTTACAAGACAAACTGCCAACTCTTTGAGCCACGATTTCACTATGTTGCTTCTGTATTTTCAGAGTCTCTCTTTGACATTTTACTCAGTTGTAGCTGCTTAGTTGTAGTTACTGTGCAGATTCAGATGAATCGTTAAAAATAAACCTCATAATGAGGCTTTTCAGGCTTTAAATAACAAATTGGAAGCTACCCAGCGGTTCTCCATGTCGGGGACTGTAGTTAAAACAAGACTGTTTTAGCAGTGACACACTGATAACTAAGTCTTCTAGATTACGTTGTCTGCAGTTTTCCAGGCTTTCCTTCCTGCATATAAAGAGTCTACATGTTTTATAGCACTTATTACTGATCACTGCAAGACATTTTCACTATTTCTGTCTCACAGGATAACGTGCCTGTGCTCAGGGTCAACGCAGTGGCCTGCTTCAACTAACACTGTTTGGGCTCCTCTACAGGTTGCAAAGTCCCTAAAATAGTAGAGCTTGAAAATAACAATTTAGGAATACACTCTGGAAAGAGGCCTCATTCAGAGTTAGTCGTTTTAATTAAAGGATGTTTGTGAGGCTCTGTGGGGCAAAGAGAGACAAATCAATGAGAAAATGCAAGGTCTACATAAAGGTTATTACAGGATTACTTTAAAGTCTCGTATACATGCATTGAGCTCCGGCGATGCTGACTTCCATCTGCAGAACCTGCTGCTGGAGGCCGGATGGAACAAATCTAACGACACTCAGAAGGACGTGGAGAGGACGCTGAACTGCTGCGGCTTCTCTGAAGTGAACAACAGCTCGTGTCCCGCTGTGAGTGAAACGCATCGAAAAGATTTCCTCAGCTTTCTTCTAAGCAGCGACTTGGTCAAGATTGTGTTTTGTTTTGTGTTATTTTCCCCCAGACGTGCGCTATGACTTCTTCACCTTGTGTGCCCTGCGCAGACATCCTCCAGAGTTATGCCGGGCAGGTGCTGCAGTTTGTGGGCGGCATCGGCCTCTTCTTCAGTTTCACAGAGGTCAGGAAGGTGTCATTTGCGGTGAAGCTGATCCGTGTTGGAGGTTTTTGTATGCTGAGAAAACTGACAGCTGCTCATTTGTTGTTAATTTCAGGTCCTTGGAGTCTGGCTCACCCACAGATACAGAAACCTCAAAGATCCTCGATCCAATCCCGGAGCCTTCCTGTAACCGATCGCATCGAAATCAACCCAAGAGTGCTCTGCTGAATCATTTTTCTTCTCTTTTGTTTCGTAAACCAAAGTTATCTCTGCGTTTGTAAGTTTTAAAACGCGTCTGCAACTTTCGATGCACAGTCGGGATTAAAATCACGCGTCCTTTGAAAGCACAAAGCCTCACAGTTTAAATGATTCAGACCACTTTAGGCTGTTTAATATCGCACTTTTAAAATCGTGCACATTTGACAGGAAATGAGGAAAAAAATAATGGATCCTGCTTTACCGTAGATACTTTTTGTATGAAGAGATGCCTGCTGTGGTTCTGGCCCAGGAGCTTCTTACTGAGTCCCTGCCATGTTTATTACTAATGACGCGGTGAGTCAACGTGGCATCGATGGAGCAGGCAGTAAAATGTTGTGCAATGTTAGAAAAGTGCGATTGCAAACAAGGTTTTAATTTCATCAGCCGTCTGTGTGATTCTCTGTAAACTGTCACAAAGTGATTATGAATCCAACTTCTTGCTTGAATCGTCTGGTTTTTTCCATCTTTAAAGGTTTCAGCCTGGATTTTATAACTGCTACTTAAAAAAGTAAGAAGCGTGTTTTTTTTGCTTTCACTGTGAACATTGTGTATTCCTCTTCTCCTTATGTCATTTCTTGGATGAAAACACTGACAGGACTCGTGCTCTATACGTTGGCTTGTGCTGAAACATGCTAATCAGCTGTGTGCTCGTATAAGGCGCCTGCTGTTTGACACTTTTCTCTTTGCCAGAACGTCAGCGGGATCTTTCAGGAGTTCATCTAAAAACTGAGTTACAATCAATTTTGATCTGGAGTACAACGCAAGCAGCTGTTTGTTTGTTTGTAGGAAGTTATTTACTGAAATGGAGATAATCTTATGTCCTGTGATCCTGGTAATCCAAGCTTCTGTTGAATGTCTTGAATGTGGGCTTATATATTAAAAAAAACATGCTGTCTTTTGGAAGGACCGTCAGTCATATACTTTCCTCTTTTGCTGCATGGCTGGTACTGCTCTGACTCCCACTGGGTCTGGTGTTTATGTGAAGGCAGTCATCATTAAGTTAAGCTGATCTAACACTGATCAGGCCCCTGATGACCCATTTAGAGTCGGAGTTGGGGTTTAGGTTCAGTTAGAGTCTCCTGTTTGTTTTTGGATAACCAAATAAACGCTGTCAAGATAAATGTTTAAGACTTCATTTAAAACGTATCTTCTAGTTTTTGAAACTAAGCTTACTAACATGTGGCTAAAACAAAACCCGAGCCTGCCCCTAGAAAGGCCACCCAAGCCTTTCTGGCTGTGACGAAGACTAAGCGTGCGCTGATGATTATTTTTATTATGAAGCCCGAGGAAATACCCGGTCCTGGCCACGGGCAGCATCATCACGTAACGTTCAGTTACTTTGTAACCTCGTCTCTCTGAGTGACAGACACTTCCTCCCCTGCAAACATACAGCGGAGCGGAGAGCTGGTGTGGATGCGATGGAGAAGCCCGTCAGTGAAAACTGAAAACTACGAGCTGCTGTTCTATGCTCCAGGCTTCCTGCCGCTGAAACAAATGAAGCTTATTGGCAGACAGTTTGACTTGTCCAACAGGAAGTGACAGATGAATAAACTGCTCAGATTTTGTCATTTTGAGCGTTATCACATTTCCCCCCTGTGTCCAGCCTTCGTGCTAAGCTGAACGTCTTGAACTTTTGATCTCAATGATTAATCTGTCTCGTCTTGAAGCGTTAATAAAGAGAAGCTGCGTGAGCTCAGCAAACAATACACCTTATGCAAATAGAACAATGCTGGCTGGCGTGGGGCACACCGCTGCCTGAGACGGGCTGAACGTGTACGCTCGTTTTTCACACATTAAGATTAGGATCAGATTAAAGTCGAACCTGGCAAAGCTCGTTTGTTTTCACTCGTGTTACTTTTTTCCTCCCTCTGTTTAAAGCACATCCCAAGTCATCACTGGAACAGCTCTCCTTCATCTTTCACATAAGCAGCAGGACCGAGGAGCCGGCACAGACGCGCTCGCTGCTGCTTTGTTTGTCAGATCCGTGCTGTTGCCGAGGTGAAGGTTGCTCGGCCACGTGACTCTCTCTCATTCCTCACCCTGAACAGGATGCAGATCAGGAACTGCAGTCCTCAGGCGGTCCAGCCTGTTCATCAACATGTTTGTGAGCTCAAACAGCTCAGCTGCTGATTTGGCAGGTGAAACAAAATGCTTTGTGTACACACTAAACAATAAAGGCCCTCTGTATTCAAATGCGCCAGTGCAACTGTGAAAATCGAAATTCAAACCTCCGTCTGAAAGGTTTGGCTTGTTTTACACCATGTCTGACTTAAATATCAGCTGTTTGCTTTCTGGACTTTGTTCCTTATAGAAGTCTGAACACACAAGGAGCAGTCTGAAGGTGTTGGTGTAAGAAAGGAGGAGGGAAATTAAAAATCAGCTGTTCTGGACAGGAAAAGATTAGAAATGCTTCCAGGGTCAAAGTTCATTTTAAAAGGAAGCTGGGAGGAAGCACATGGTGAGTGTGTCCTTCAAGGTTTTTAACGCCTGAATTATAAGAACATCAGATTAATTAGTGTTTGTAGTTAATTTTCATTCGATCTAACAGTAACAACAATAAATGAAATAAGCAGAGATGGTTTGGGGTGCAAATAGACCGAACTAAACTTTCTCATCTAGAAATACTGTCAGGGTGGATTGAAGAAGAGTCCTCCAAATGACGATACTGAGATCCTTCACCTTTAACTGTCTTTCTCATCTGAGGAAAGTGTGGAGTGTCTGCAGCACCAAGGTTGCTGTTGTGGCAATCACGTTCTCGCTGCACTCGTCCTTACTGAGATCGGATCTCCAGTGAACTCAAACCTGTCCTGGTGCAGGAACCAGAGCCGAAGAAACACTCAAATATGAGGCGTGGCCAAAAGGTTTCATTTAAAAGTTGGGAAACGGGCCATTTTAAATTAGCAAAGGTTTTTATCATTTCTTGATAACACCACACATATTTTGACTGCCAGTGCAGGGACTGGTCTCCTGGACTGCTAAAGGACACTGTACACTCCTGTAGTATCAAGTTTTCATTTACAAGATAAGCCTGAACTAGTTCCCATCCTACTTGGCACCCTTTTGGACTCTAATGGGACTCGTTTCTAAAATAAAACTGGTGTATTAGATTAGACTCGAAACTAGTGATTGGGGCCATAAACTCATCAGGAATTTATTGAGCTCATCGATCACGTGGGAAGCATCAGCGTTGTCTCATAGACTTCTGTACATTCATACATCTAGAGAAGACGCCCCCTGCTGGTGATTATAGCGGATGAATGATTTTGAAAAAAAACCCCATCTTTTATATCTAGTCTTTCCTCAGGTCTTCAGCACCCCCTGGTGGGCAAACTATAGAGCAGTCGGTTCATTTGACTGTTTTTATATATACACGTCGTCCTGGCTCTCCCTTCCCGTAGCCTGTGTGTTGTAGCTCATCAGTCTCTAGCTGTGAGAGACCCTTCTTCTAAATGTTGAGATTGAGCTACTAGTTGTTTCACTGTCAATGGGAGTCCCTCATATTATAGATGTAACTCCTTCCACCGGGGTTAGTTGTAGAGTAGCGTATACTTTACATGTGTTTTGGACTAAACGAGTGCATTTTTATGATACTTTCCAAAGGAGGTCGTTTTCAAAGAGCAGTTCTGTTGGAGGGACACGAAACATTTAATCCCAACTTGACACATGGGTATTTGCACTGTAGTTTGTAGTTTATTAAATTTCTATTTTTTTCACTTCACAACTTACTTTTCTACCTTGGATTTTAATTAGAGTTCAGTTTGAGTCCTGTCAGGTTTTTTAAGGTAAGGTCTTTTTGTAGTCATATTATATTGCATTTATTTTACTAACTTGTAAAGCACACTTTGGTTAATCTTTAAATGTGCTTTGTGCTAAAATTAGCATTTTGTTGCATTCTGCAAAATGTAGTAAAATGCTCAACTTTATGGCTATGATTAACATAACTTAATAATGTACCAATACACCATGGGAGCTCACTCATACTCGAGTGTACTGATTTAACCTTTTTTTTTTTGTATTTTCACAGTGCAGTATTAATACTTTAGGAACTTCTTTCCTTAAAAAAAATAATGAAAAGAGTACGCTTGTAATTATCAAGATTTTTATTAAGCATACTGTACATTCATGTACCAAACAGCATCACATGAAAGTCTTCTCCTGTGCTCAAGAGTACTGAGAGGGAGGCCAGAGTCCGCTAAATAATGATTCAGGCTCCACATGAACAAAGCGACACGAGGGGGGAAAAGAAAGCAAACAAGACTAAAGTGACTAGATTTAGTGTAACTTAAATCTGGTGCAACACCTTTTTCAGTGAAGAACATTCTGTCAGCAAAAGTTGGACTAAAACAGAGCAATAAATAGGCACTAGGGAAGTAGCCACATCAGCGCTAGGCCGTTAGAGAGCTGTTGAAAAAGTGGACAGGCTGTTTGGGGGGGGGGGGGGGGGGGGGGGGGGGGGGGGGGGGGGGGGGGGGGGGGGGGGGGGGAGCTGAGGGAGCCTCAGCTATTAATAAATGAACTGCCACCTTCAAGTCCAGCTCCAGTGGGGGATATGCTTATAAAATCCAAGAACGTAGTACATGCAGCTTAGTGAGTTATTTTATTGGCAAATTATTCTAAATTAGACATCAGCAAGTCTGTAGTTCCACTTAGGGATGGACTAAGTGGAACTACAGACACATCGGCAGTTGTTTTAAGTCAGAATTTTTAAGCCACTTTAGAGA
>VUQR01036956.1:20787-35164 GCA_015108515.1 Hemichromis elongatus
TGCTGACTCGTAGTCAAATCAAAGTCCCAAAGGAAAGCAGGTGGAGGAGGAATCGTCTCCAGTGTTCGATTGTGATTATGAGTCTGGTGAGAAAGCTCTGTGTGCGTTGGGGAACTGCTGAGAGTTGAAATCCGGGTCTTCCCTCACTCGTTTCTTGATGTCTGTTTTAACCTGAGAAAAAGATTTGACTTCCGTCATCAGTCAAGAAGCCGAACGAGCAGTCGTGTGACCGTGAGCATCTTCACTAAAGGCTACAGTCAGAGTGGAGTGGATGTCTTGTTACTCATCCGAGTGACTCCTTCAGTCACAGACTGACTTGTGACTTGGATGAGTGACGAAACGTTTCTGCCACTGAAAATGTGACGTCCAGATTATCGGAATCAACATCTTGGGATTTGCTAACCTGGATGATTGAGCGTGCATCAGAACAATCAAAGTAAGACTTTTACTTTGAATACAAACTCTCAGTTTACAACTTGTGTCTTAGTGTCGCTCCTGCTCAACTAGCAGTTACTGAGGCTACGTCCACACTAATGTGTTTTCGTTTGAAAACGCTTCGTTTTGTCCTCCCGTCCACACTGAGACGGAGTTTCTGGTCAGGGAAAACGGAGTGTTTTGGAAACGCTCTCCAAAACGCATACATTCGTAAACGCAGCGTTTTGGCGTAGTGTGGACGGCCAAACCGGAGACTTTTAAAAACGATAGTCGTATGATGCAGTCATGTGACCACTTCAACCAAGATGCTCAGACGGCATCGAACAGCAGTTTTTTTGTCTGCTCAAAGTTTTTAGCGGCCGTGTTGAAGATTAATATGAACTCATTTGTGAGTCGGAGCAACAGCTCCACCTCATCATCATTCCATTTGAAACATTCGGTGCTTTTCTCACCATTTCACTGCCTGTTTTAAAGAGCCGGAAAGTAAATAAACAACAGATGGAAATGACGCAGGACGAATCGTCTTACGTTTGTGCGGTACTGGAACGTAAGCGTTTTGCGTCGTTTTAATGTGGACGCGCAACTGCGTGAAAACGACTCAAAGCGACAGTGTGGACGTGGCCTGAGTGTTTGCAGATGAACTGGCATCTTCCAAGACAACTACAGGCGACCTCAGCAAAATTTAAATCAGCTGTGATGGATGAAGGACACCGGCCCTCGAGGCCTGGAGTTGGACACCCCTGCTCTAATGAGTGCCAGCAACCTTTCACCAACTAATTGAAGAATAAATATCTTTCCCTAGGCGTGGTACCCAGCCGCTCTCCAGGCCTGTCTGACAGTAGAGGCTTTAAATAGCTCTCCAATTTACCAGCCACTTTCACCTTTTTGTGTGTCCTAACAGCAGAAACTGACCCTGCAGGACATTTTTTTAATGCTGGTCACCAGGAAAGGGGGAAAAAAAGCAGCAACTCTGGTGCCAGGAGGTCTGACAAACATTTTCATGGGCCTGATTGCTAAAAGTGGCATGAACAATTTTCCTCTTCACCCAAAAAAAAAAAAAGAAGACCTGCAATCAGTTATGTTTTGAAATTACATAACAGCAATGTAGAGGGTAATCTCTGAAACAGTGTTTTGTGAGCTTGTAAAAGGTTAGAAAGCCAATAAACTGGGTCACAACATGAGATTGTAACTGTGACCAGATGCAGCCACGGTGTCAAACAAATCCAAGTCACCACTGCTGCATTTTTCCATACTTTAACATTGAGATGGTCAATTTGATTCCTGCAGTTAGTGTGGTTATGTTACAGGATTATACAAACTGAGTTTCCTTTGTATCATCCTGGTGTGCTTGATTTTTGCCAGTTTAGGTAAGATGTAGTTACCTGTTCTGAATAAGCTTCCTTCACCTCCTGGGTCTCCAGGTCCTCCTGCAGCCGCTCAGCAGAGGTGATGGGCTTCACTCCGGCCGTCCTGGCTGCTTGGCTCACTGCATCAGAGAGGGAGAGGAGGGCCGCACTGCCCTGTCCTGTCTGAAATCACACACACAATCGTGCAGCATGAAGAAAAGGGGGAGAGGCGAAATTCTTACATGATGACAAAAAGTTGCACCTGATTTTATTACCTTTCTGCGTTTTGCTGGCATGCCGTGCAAATAGGCATCAGACAAAGGAGGCTGAGCCTTCATCTTCCTCTGAGTCATTATATCGCACCTGATGATGGGAACCCATTCCTAAAACACAGACAACGGGGAATATTAGGATTAACCAGAGGTAGCTTTGAAAGGACAGGTTCAAAGTTTAGGTCAGCTGTGTTACTGCACTGCAGCTGAGCAAGTCAAACAGAGAATGTTGCAGAATGTGTGTCCAAAACTGGAATTTATACTTCAGCTGACAGCCAATAGAGACAATCACCTATTTTGATATATATATATTTTCAGCTTCTACAGCTTAAAAAGAAAAAACTAGAGCCAGTACATCAACGGTAAATGTAAAGCAGGGACACAAAGAGTTAAACGCTTTTTCCAAACGGAGGAGAGACGACAGTTAAAGCAGTAAAAAGCGGTGGGAGGGGGCTCTTACAGGAGGAACAGCAGCAGCCCAGCCGTCGGACTCTCCAGCAGACTCCTCCCTCCCTCCCTCCGCTCCCGCAGCTGCCATGTCGCCACCTAATGGCACGGCTCCTCCCGAGGCTCCCAGGTCCCCAGGCAACACCCTCGTGTCCCGTGACGACGCCCTCGTCTCCTGCGACACCGACATGGCCTCCTCTGCTGTGGTGGCTGCAGCTGGTGAGAGGGTGTCCCCGATCTTTGGAGGTGGAGAACAAAACCATGAGAAAACACAGAACTGGCAAACTACGGTCCTCTGAACTCTCGCACACCACGCTTACCGTTGAACTCTGTGCCTGTTCAGGCTCTTGGTGACCAGCTGCAGAAGACTGATCTCTCTGTGAAAGAATACATGTAATATTTATTAGCCATTTCAGACGTGCAGTTGAGAGAAACGTGATATGGAGCAGCCATCAGATAAGAGGGACTGCTCTCGCTGCATGTCGCACATGTGCTCTGCAGGACACACACAAAGACAGTAAAACCACACTCTTGAGTCTCATCACAGATGAAAACTTGGCAAATGCTTGAAAAGAGTGTTTGACTGACCTGCTTTGTCAGTATCTGCTTCAAGTCATGTGGAAAGATTCTATTAGTATAAATATTTAAATAGTTATTTTAACAATTTTGCTGCACAGTTTAAATTCATGTTGTGCTTATATGGACTCTGGTTATGATTTAGATGGGTAAGGCCATTAGTCACCTCAGTAAACGTGCACTGTTTCTCATGGCCAGCAGGGGCTGTTGATTTTGCACTGAAGTCTATGACCTCTGGTGACTTTATGGTTCTAGTTTCAACTTTATGGATTACAACATGATGATTACTTTGTAAATTGTAGTCAACACTACGGTTCAAGAGGAGGATAAAGCTGCTGTGTTCCAGGATGGGGCCATAAGTTGCTACAGATCCACTCCTTGCTTGTCACACAGAGCAGCAAATGCTCAGCTTGAGGCTTCTACACAATGACTTCACGAACCAATGGATGATCCATAACCGCAGCGGCTGCATCCAGCTTCTATATCGCGTTTGGTAAAAGCTCAGTCAGGCCGTCTTCTTACATGAAATTTGTACTGATCTGAACACATGTTCGCAACGTGCAAAGATTTATCTGTAACTGCAGGATTTTGTTTGCTGTGAGTCACAAAAATGGATTTACAGTTACACAACTCTACACACACATTTGTATTACAAAAATATCCCGAAGCTTGAGCAGCTGTGGTGAGGCATGGGGGTTGGCTTTCTTTGAATTAGCAACATGTCCACTTTTATTTGGAGAATTAATAATTTTATAAGCGTGTGTGTGTTTGTGTGTGTCTGCTGCGTTACCTGTGTGTGAACTATGTAGCTCTGGATCTGCTCCTGTGTGATGGGGATGTGCTCCAGAATCACCTGCAGTCTCATCGTCATCATGCTGGTCATCCAGTTAACCAGACTGGGGCTGATGTCACTTGACATCCTCCGCTGGAACAAAACAAAGTTTGTTTGTTTATCTCTCAGGCGCATTCTCTCCTGACTTTTTAGGTTAGATCCTCTCTTTAAGTTAGTAAGTATTTAACTTTTCTTAGTTTATATCTCTGTCTGAATTCTTCATTCTTTACTTGTAAGTACATAATGGTGCGCATGACACTTTCTCATTTTAAATCACTTTAAATAAAAAAGTGCAAGTTTAAAATGACATCTTTAATCCGGGGTACTTCTGAAGTGTGTTTTATGTGGACTTGTTATGTTTTTCTTTATTTTCATAACTACTGTTAAATAGTGGTTCTCCATATTAAACTTAAACTGTTTGCAATGATAGAAAAAAATACAGAGAAGATCCAAATGGAAATGACTCAGCACTCAGCAGCGCCTCTGTGTGGCACTGACGTCTGTACATGCATGTCAATAAAACTCAATTTGTACAAATTTGAGCTTCTTTGACAAAAGTGTACTAATTTCGTGTGTGAAATGAATTTACTGTTGCTGAGCGGAAATGGTGTACATACGATTCGGTGGTTGATGACAGCAGTCAGAGCCCTTTGGTCTCCTCTCAGGCAGTGAAGGTTGAGGGCAAGACACTCGAACAACGCTTGGTTACACATCTGTAACAGCTGGGGCCCAAATGTTTCATCTGGAAAACACAATTTAAATTGAATAACAAAAAAAAGCAAATGTATTTCAATCACCAGTGTAACATTTCCCACAAATAATCCAAAGAACCTTTTTAAGCTGCTCTTCAAAAAAAAATAAAAAAAAATAAAGATGTGGCAACAGAGGCGGTAAAGGTGAGTTTACCAGAGCAGCGCAGGATGTGTGTGGCGATGCGAGTCAGCTGCTGTCTGAAGAAAGTCATGTTGGTCTGGGTGATGTCAACGCCCTCCAACACGCTGACTGAAGACTCTCTCTGTTGGATTTCAAAGGAGAAATCAGATGGCACTTTAACATAACTGGCTATTACTCTTTAATGCTGAGCAGCGGGTTAGCAGGACTCATTGCTGCTGTTACTCTACGGTGTTATCACATCCCGGCTTCCTGTCGCTGCGTGCGGTAGAGTGATTCTGAACACTCCGCACTACATGCCACGGCAGCCATGACTGAATAGGACAGAAAATAAACATACAAATGGTGGAAACGTAATCGTTATCAGTGATAGCAGCTAGCCCACCATATCCCAGAATTCATAGCGCGGCCCAGCCAATTCGTTTCCAACAATGGCAGCAGCTACTTGGTTTTAATATTACTCTGATTACTCTTTCTGGGTCACAAAAAAAACTTTTAAGATATTTTCAGGTGAGGATGTAGCCGTGTAAACTTCAAATATCTGCTCGGTTTATCAGGACATCACACACTTGCAAACATGCTCCGATGTTTTCAGAGGCGCCTGTTACCCACCAGCTCGATAGCTAGCCGGGGGTTGTATACTCACTCGAGCCGGTGAGAACAGTGAACTCCCAGCACACTGTCTTCAAACCCCGCCCCCCCCGCGGTCTTTCACTACTCAGGTTAAACATGATATATCAGTCACTTAGATAAATTAAAAATGTTGTTTGGCTTTTTTTCAGACGTGTAGTGTGAGCAAAGGACTCAAACACGACTAACTTGCGTGTCCACCATGCAAATGTTTTTATCTGAGGCTACTGCCTTTCTTTACTTCTTTACTTCTTTCTGTCATGAGTTTGATGAATCGCTGCATTTGCTCGCAGATAAAAGGGGGTGCTGTTAAAACAGCGCTATATTTTTTTTTCTGTTGACTGCTTTTATTAGCTCCATCATTATTACCAAACGTACTGATGGGCTAATAAAATAAACTTAGCTGTGTAAACTTCAAATATCGCCCTTATAAAAACTAGTTGGTATATTCGTCCAGTCGCCCAACCCTAGTTTGGTGTCCGGTTCCAAATTTTGAAGGTCAAATGCATATTCTTTTCTTGTTTTGTTTTTTTGCATTAGATGCAGGTACATCCAACGTCAATCCATGGAACGATATTATGTGCTGATCAAATCCTGTTTTTTTGAGTAGTCATGAGATGACAGTACATGCAGGACTTACAAAGCTTTCAGTGATATATTCCTCCAGTTCATTGACAAGACTGTCAGCAGCAGCCTGTGAAAGAAAAAGACGACAACATGCAAAGGGGAAAGAAAAACACGTCAATAACTGATCAGGTTCACAAAAAATAGAAAGAAACAACCAACAAAATTGAGGGATATGTTAAAAAGTATAATGGCTGTGTCTACTTGCAAACTAAAACATTCAAAGAGGAATAGAGACTCTAGTGAGCGGTACTGACAGCAATGTTCTGATCGGTGGGTTCTCTGCCGTTGAGGTAGTTCTGGTTGAAGAACTGGGCCAGCTGTGGCTGGATGCGGCTCAGAGGCTGGTGCTGGCCATGAAGCAGCATCACCAGGTCGGACATGGTGAAAGTCTGACACACCAACATCAGCAGCTCCCCAAAGAACCCTGGACCCGCAACACAAAAAAATGTACACAAGATGGAGACAACATACGTATAAATACGTCGGTATCTGACATTAGAAGTAAATGGAAGTTATTACTTACCGGTAGGTTCCTCGGGACTGATGAAAATGTTGGTCGACTGCGACAGCCTCTGCATGAACTGGGCGATGCTCTCCGTGTCGTTCTGGCCTTGGCCCAGAGAACCCATCATGGTACTGAGGACACCGCGAACGATGCCCGTGAACAGCTCCGGGTCCAGGGCTTCGGCGGCAGCTGCTGCGCCAGGGTTAGGTGTTGGGTTGGGCCTTGCCCCGGGGGCTGGAGTGGTACCAGGGGGAGGAGGGGGTGGTGAAAAGATAGGCTGGGAGGCCTAGAAATAAAGTGGAAACAACATGTCGGGGTTTAGTGACAGCTTAAATGCAGCCGATTCTTGTGAAAATGGAAAGAACTGCACATTTTAACAAGGCAATCCCTCCATCTATGTATTCATTTGTTGGACAACTGAGTGCACATCAAATCCAAATACAATTTTTACATGGAGTACATTGTGTGCACACATATCAAAGACAGGAACACTTACCTGCTGCATGAACTCAGCCATTCCCTGGATGAAGGCTGGGACTCCAGACGTGGTGACAGTTATTGAAGGGTTCCCAGCCGCAGCGCTTCCAGTGCCGCCAGCTACCCCCAGGAGAGAACCTAGGAGCTGGCCAAGGTCCGAAGGCATCTGCTGGGGCTCACTGTTGTTGGTCTCATTTTGGTTCGGGGTGGGAGTAGAAGTGTTTGCAGCAGGAGGTGGTGTTGGACCAGAGGTGGAGAAGGAAAAGGAGGAGGAAGATGAAGATGAAGAGGTGTGAGAAGAGGAGGAAAGGGACGAAGAGGTGGGTGTGGATGTAGAGGAAGAAGAGGATGTGACTGTTTGACCAGCTGCAAAAAACAAACAAACAAAAAAATCTAAATAACTAAAATACTGTTGAGTATATTAACAGAAACATATGCCTGTCTAGTTTTACTAATGAACTTCACTGAAGCAGCTTTGCATGATTAATGGTTCAAAATAATCCTTATTTGTCCAAATCTAAGAGAAAGAAACCTTCAATCCATCCCGTATGAAACAAGCTCTTTTAACTCCTCCACCTTAAACGTTATCTTCTCTTTAAGACAACTTTTGTTTGATTGGCTGCCCCTTGTAAAAAGAAGATCCAAAAAAAGCTCGTTATAGTTAATTATTTTTTACCAACAGTTTAAGAAAACATTGCACACTCTTAACAGTAAAACAATAAAAATAGAGAGTCTGTCTTTAATTGTGGTCTAACAGTTTCAACAATGCAGTAATGATGCTGCCTGTTTATTAAAAACACAGCATCTACGTGACTGAGACTCAGAAGTCTTAAAAGTGTTGCCTGTACTATAACATCTACTCAGATATCCTGACCCTGACCAAAACACACCAGATAGCATCACAGAGATCCAGCAGTACAAACAGAACAGTCTGAGCAGTCTAGAGAGCAGACAAGTACTCTCAAGTAACCTCATTTTTTTTATTACTTCAGCCTTGTTTAACACGAGCATTGACCATTCTGACAGAAAACAAAGAAAAGTTTAATATGTCTCCTTTACTGAGTAGATCATCTCACCCATTTGTCCGGGGAGCAATAGCTGTCCAACCAGTCCACTAATCATCTGGTTGAGAGCAGCAGGGTTGAAAGCCTGTGAGGAACACATTATTATTCACTGATAGTGCTTAAATATTTGATGAAAATCATCACACTGCATTATTCCCACCTGCCCTGGCTGCTGGCCTGGCATTGCAGTCCTCACATTTATGGTGGTTCCCCGGGTACCAAAGGCAGGAGGGGGCATGTTGGGCGCAAACGGGGGTCGGGTGAAGACAACCCGGGCCTGGGGTTGGGGGCCAGTACTGGGAGGTGGCGGGGGAGCGGTAGGAGTGGTGCTGGGTGTATTGGGGCATGTGGTCGTGGCTGAGGAGCTGGCCGTGGAGCTGGGAGGGGTCGGCTGTGGTGGGGTTGGTTGGCCGGTGGCGGCTGCGGAGGCGGCGCTGGTTGCGACGGCGGCAGCATATTGGCTGATTTGTTGCATGAGATTCCTCATAAAATCAGGAGGGAGGGCGCCTGAGGGTGAAACAAACACCAGGGAATACGTAGCATATGATTTAATTTAGTGGGTTAAGATGATTTTAAGCAAAACTATTTCAGTTTCCCACTTGAACTGTGGCATGACAGAAAAAATTAACTGGACAGAAAGCCCTTTTACATCATGTGGGCAACCCCATCTCTTGGTACTTTCTCACTTTAGGTACTTGAAACGACTTTGGCCCGAACGGCTCTGTAGTGAACACAAACCTAAACGGCTCAAAGTGTGTCTCAGCCAGCTGGTCCACTTGTAAATACACTCAAGGTGGGAGATCAAGGAGAGAGAGAGAGAGAGTCTATATGTTTCCAGTGGCACAATGATTAAGATTAATTACATGACCACAGATTTTGTTTATTTTCCTAAATAACCACTGAGAAGTCACGTTCAGCCACCTAAAAAACAAAACAAAAACCTATCCAACAAAATTTGTGAGCTATGACTTTAGATTTAGAGCAGGATAAGTTTAGTTTGATGAAACGCTCAAACTTTTACAGGCTCTATACTCTATAATAAAATTTGATGAAGGCTAATACGTGTTTTATGTGGAATGGTTCGAGGATTTACATTAATCAAACGTGTCAGTAAACTATGACTTGAGTGAAACCGAGTTTGGCACCTCTGTTTTACATGAAGACACTGAAATGCAACGACATGTGTAGTGTTTCAAACATGCTATACCTGGCTGTCCAGTCATTTGCTGTCCAGCTGTTGCCGGGTTTGCGCCTGGGCCTGCACACAAACAAGAACGCTCTCAGTTAATGCTGGTCAGACTCTTCATGAATGTAACATTTGCATTATCAGAGCGACACTGGAAAAAAACATCTTGCTTGTAAACCCCGAGTTAAAAGTCCCATTCTGCAGGTCTCTGCTTGAGCCAGCAGGGCAGACGTGGAACTTTAACTCCAGTGCAGTGACAGACACACACAGGAGGAGCATTCAATCAGTGGCGGGTAGGGGACAACACACCGTCCGTGTTCATCTGCATCATGACCACCGGGACTGCCTGGTGGCTGATCCTGATGACCCGGTGGCCAGCCTGTCCCTGTCCAGCCTGCTGATTGGACGGGGAAGTCTGTGTGGGGGAGGTCTGTCCCTGACCTGCCTGCTCCGCCTGGCTGGTCGGCTGAGTGGGCGTGGCTTGTCCCTCAGTGCTGTTAGCCGCAACAGTCACTGTGGCACCCAGGTTCATCTGTTGGTGGAGATGCAGTCAGTCAGTCTGGTTTGCTAAGAGATTTTCACTTCAGTGACTCAAGCTGCTGCTTTCACTTACTTGCACCGGGATGTGGTGGTGCATAGCTCCGGGAAGGGAGACCGGGTTGGTGTAATGAGAAAATGGCCGGACTACATGCAGGTGACGGGGGACAGGACTCATAAGGTTCAATCGCAGGTCACTGAGAGCTACTAGAGTGTTACCAAGGAGACGCAGACACTCCCACGTCAGGGCGAGAGTTCGCTGGTCCTCCTCTCTCTCCTGTAGCAGAAAAGAAACCAATCTTGTTGAAATCCTATCTCATCTCAAACTTAAGTGCACTGTATAGAGATCACATTTTCTTTATTTTTATTACTTTACTGTATCTACATCGCAGTTTTATATTTATATATTTTTAAATCTTTACATTTTACCTACCAGAACATTACTTTACTAACCGATTAGATCATATTGAATACTTTACATGGTTTTCTTCTTAGTGTACTTTATCCAGCATTTCTTTATTCATTTTATTTTAATCTTACTCTTATTATTTCTATGATGATGAAACAATTTCATGAAACAATAAGCATATATATATATATATACACGTACATACACTGTACTTAAATGGGATACGATTTGATTCAATATTTAGATCAGCTATCAGTCTGAGATTACATCAAATATTGGTGATGCAGTATTTTTAATTCTGTTCTCACTTTGTTATTGTTTACAGGTTTTCATTTGACTGCACACCGGTTAACATCACTGAAGGTTGCAACAATCCATTTCACCAGTGTCTAACATTAAGGACTACTGCTTAGGTCAATGAGTGCACCCCATCTTATTCATCTAAACAAGGATTAATACGTATCAAAGCATCTTTTATACAAAGCATCTATTAACAATGTATAGTAAAGACTTGCAGTGAATTGTTTTTTGTTTGAATCCTACTGTATTGTTGTTGTATTCTGCGGTGGTGGCTGTCTCGAGGATGGTGTGAGCTCTCTGGATGAATGGTTGCAGTCTCTCCTCAACCCTCCGCAGCTCAGACAGCATCTCTGCCAGTTCAGCCGGGCTGGGATGACTGGAAGAGGAAAGAAAGGCAGACTATTTAGACCCCATCATGACAGAGACATACAGAGAAATAAATGCACAGTTTGACCTTTGAAATCTAAGTTAGCAAGCTAGATTTCGTCTCACTTGGGTCCAGGTTGCGGTGTTGGTCCCTCAGATTGAGCTGAAGAGGAGGGTGGAGGTGGGGGAGTTGTTGGAGGTGGGGAGGTGTCCATTGGCTGAGCAGAGGGAGAAGGAGTGGAGGTGGTGGAGGAAGATGATGGAGGAGGGGGAGCAGCGGCGGCGGCAGCATCGGTCGTCTCTGTTTGAGAGGACGAGTCAGTTGGTCGACCCTGAAAGCCGACACAAGAAAACAGCAGAACTGTTACTGAGAAAGGAGCAGTTTCTCTGGAGCGTCTCTGCTGGGGTACTTGGGAGAAGTGCTCACCTCCATTCGTTGGATGACATCATTGATGTCCCTCAGAAGGTTCTCAGCTAACACCAGCCTCAACCTCGGCTCACTCTGCACTGGCTGGTCCATGTCGATGTGCACATTCACAGACCCATTGCTCTGTAACAAAGAAGGAAAGGTGACAATAAACAAAACGATTCAGTGTCGTTCGTAGCTGTGTACAATTACCAGGAATGGCATCATACGATGAATTTAAAGCAATGTTACAGTTACAATGCTTTAGACTAGAAGCCATATTTAACCATACTTTTTTTTTAATTTTTTTTTTTACTTTATACGCTTTAAGCATGCATCTGCAAACCCAATTCCAACAAGTTGAGACACTGTGTGAAATATAAACTAAAACTGAATGGTTGCAGCTGCTGGTCTCCTCAGTTCCCAGATGTTAATACACTCTTGTTATGAGAAGATAGAATGATATACAGCGGTAACATAGCCCTAGATTTTAAGGTCATGTTTTCTAATCTTTTTCTGAGACATGTTGATTCAAAATGAGTCAACATTTTCTCAGTTTAACATTTGATATGTTTTAAATGTTCTAATGTGAACAAAATACAGATTCAGGAATTAAATTGTAAATTATTTAATTCTACTTTTATTCATATTTTTACAAAGTTACCAAACTTTTCTGGAATTATATTTCCAACCAATTTTCAATCAATAATTAATTGAACTTCCATGTTTTCGGGGTGCAGGGGAAAGGCGGTGTACGGCACAGGGAGAAGATGCAAACTCTCACCCCAGTGCTGGTTGTGACTCTGGCATTCCTGGCATTCTCTCCCATGCTGGACACCATTTGCTGGACTGACATCTTCATGAAAAGATTCAGTGACAGAATGACCAAGATGAAAACACGAGGGAATATTGCATACAGATGTTAAATTAAAAGCAGAGGATGTGCTTCCACTTCTATGCTACATGTCGTAATGATCAGTAATATTTAGTAATGAATGATAACATCATTTTTTGAGTTGCTTTTCATCAACCTTTGGTTATATACATGACATTGGACCATTATTAACTTGAGAAGATGAAGCAGACCGACCTGTATTTGCTGGGGATCCATGATGTTGACAGGCAGGTTGAATGTGCCAAGCATTACGTAGCTGTTAGCATTGCGATCGTGTGGAGGCACTTGTGATGTTCCCTGGGAGGAAGAGGACGGCCCACTCTCGGCTGAAGAGCCTCCTGACCCTGAGCCGGGCTGTGAGGGTGGAGGGGGCGCTCGCTCCACCAGGTGGATCACTTTTCCACCCACATCTGGTAGAGACAGTCATATGCAGTTACACATCTCCGATCATGCTTTGAGAAAATAACATTTTTTGCATTTCCAACACACACTCTACTTAAACCAGGATTCATACACCTTTTTCAGGGTCAAATTCAAGCACTTTTTAAGCACTTACAAGGTCCATTTCAAGCTTTTCCAGCACATTACAAAAAAAAAAGAATGCATGTTTCACTTTGCATCACCTCAGTAAGACCATGTTAAAAAAAATCATGCTTGGTTGACGTGAATGTTCTTTGTTCCCCCTTTTATAAAAACACAGAAATACACACAACACAAAATACTACAAAAGGAGAAGATGCCTTACATGCACATAGTGTTGAAGCTCAAAACACACATCTCACTTAAAAATTAAGATATGCAAATGTGAACAAATCAACTTGCTAGAGATATTCATTTCCTCTTGGAAAAAAAACCAACCCCACAAAACAAAAAACTGCACCAAACGCCACAAAACAATACACAGCAAGGCCAAATTAATAAATCTTCTCATCAGATATTGACGCTTCCTTCCTACATGACATAAAATCAGGAGACAGGTGTTTGTTTTTTAAAGTTCATTCCCAATAAAACTAACTGTAAGACATTTAACTGCATTTCTGTCTGTATTATTGTTGAAGTCCTAAGTGATCACCTTCAAAGTGTTTGTGCTAATAACATCATGTAGAGTAAGTCAGGCATGGAGGCCTCAATGTCAGCTTGAAGCCATTATAATGTTTAAGTTGTTTAATGTGTAGGCGCTCACGATAAACAGATTTTGAATGAAAGCCGGTGACTAGAGAGCGCAAACTCTGCCATTGCCATCTTCCATTGAACACCCATTAAAACAACAACCTCCATGCATGTTAGCGCACTCATCTCCAACTGTCAGGAGAAGGGCGGGGTCACACATTGAAACAGGCAGCCCAGGCAGAGAAATTTTGCTTTTACACTTTGCAACTCATTTAATTTCTCTACCCGATAAGAAAGCTATTTAAACAGTTTGTTATTTGTGATGAATCAAATAAAGTTACAGTTTCAAGCACATTTAAGCACCACATCTAAAATTCAAGCACTTTTCTAACCTTGAAAATGCGATATTAAAATTCAAGTATATTTAAGGATTTCAAGCACCCATACAAAACCTATTAAATGCACTACCCAGGTATTCTGCTTGTCCACTTGACTGTCTACTGAATATGATGCTTGTCTGTGTCTGGGGGCAGCAGTCTAACCAGAAGCCCAGCCCTCTCTGTCTTCTGGGGAGGGGGGGACATGGCATCAAGAGAGATGGAGAAAAAACGTCTCTCCAGTGCATCCTGGGTTTGTTTTGGAGGCCTCTTCCTGCTACGACAGGCCAAAAACCTTTGACCTAGGGGCTCAGGATGTAACCTGGTCAGATGCCCAAAATGCTTCAACTGGCTCCTTTTAATGCAGATGAGTAGCAGTTCTACTCTGATCCCCTCCTGAGTGATCAAGCTCTTCAACCCATTTCTAAGGGAGAGGTTAAAGACCTTTTAGAGGAAGCCTATTTCAGCCACTTGTTTCAGTTACCATTTAAACTTGTGGCCAAACTGACAGTTTCTCTTTCATTTCTCTTCAGCTCCCGTAGGAGCCCAACATGAGCAGAGGTCTCTTTTTTCTCTCCTATGATGACTACCCCATTGTATTGTACATTTCACTGTTCTTCCACAATACTGCCCTCTCCGTCTGTCTCCCCATGTGATGTCTATGTTGTGTATGTAAGGTCGGGGGGGTT
>VUQR01036957.1:0-15767 GCA_015108515.1 Hemichromis elongatus
GCTTTTGTAATAAGGCAAATCGCGCTAACATAATATGCAATGCTAGTTGATTAGTTACCTGCAGTATTAACGGGAGAGGACGTCCAAACGCTACCGCTGCTGCTGGGTTGAGCTTCGCTAGTCCGGAGCGGATCAAAAACACGACATTCATTTAAAGCAGTCGCGTTTTTCGAGCAAATGCTTTTGAATATTCGTAGTGTTTCCTCCCTTTGATGAAATCTCTACTTTGCAAGTATTGCAAGTTGCCCTGTCGTCATCCTTTTTCATAAAATATAACCAGACTTTTGAGCGTTTGTACCGCTTAGCCGCCATGTTTCCTACTGGCTAAAAGACGCTACGCAACGTGGTGACGTCATTCGAGGCTACGGGAATCGATAAGGGAATCGTTTGTAAAAATTGTTAACGATTCCACGGAATCGAAACAGTGGGAACCGGTTCTCAACAAGAACCGGTTTTCGATACCCATCCCTAAGGACTAGTCAAAGTCAAAGTCAAAGTCAACTTTATTGTCAGTTCTGCCACATGTACAGGACATACAGAGAATTGAAATTGCGTTACTCTCAGACCCATGGTGCATACAGTGACATTAAATACAAATAGAGCATAAGTATGGTCGGGAGAGAGAGAAGCCGCTGCGTGTGCACGCGCCGCCATGTTGGTTATACACTACTATACACTAAGTTTCCAACCAGAACTGGATAAAAATTGGTTTAAAATGGATGGATGGATATTTTGCCTAGGATCAGTAACTTTCTGAAGCAGCTGTGGGCGATAAAACACATTTCTCGTACAGATTAAACAGGAAACACATGGTGTGCTTATGAGCTTTAGAGGTGCTGGTAAGATCATTTCACTACCTTCTATCAGAGTCTGGCTAGCAGTCTACTTTCTCCTTGCTATGCTATCGTATATCTTAGAGCAGGTGGAAGTCATTCATAATCGACAGATGCCCTCGTAAACCAACTGGAACCACAGTTGGCACCACAGCATATGAACTGAGTTGGCAAACAAAGCCTTAGATCAGGGGTCTCCAACTCACCTTAGGTCAGCACACCTGAATCACATGATTAGTTCATTACCAGGCCTGTGGAAAACTTCAAGACATGTTGAGGAGGTAATTTAGCCATTTGAATCAGCTATATTGGATAAAGGGCACATCTAAAACCTCCAGGACACTGGCCCTCGAGGCCTGGAGTTGGAAACCCCTGCCTTAGATGTACATTTAAAACGTGCTTCCAATCCTATGTAATTCATTGTTGACAGGCTACACAACAAATTCTAGTATGAACAACCTACTTTAAACCACATCGTGAATCAGTATGTATAATAGCAACCATTCACACATGGATGTACGATGCAGTCACAGATTAAAAATTTCTGGGCCTTAAGTTTTCATTCATATTTGGACCATGGAGCTTGGTTGTTCTTGTGATAACATTTTCATTAAAAAACTGACTTAATATTTATAGTTGTAAAGCTATATCAGTAGAATTCAGCTGTCGGGCCACGGTTACCTTTGTGGATGGGCCTGGACCCAGCCCATATGCTCCGTACTGCCAGCAGTGGTTCATACAATGACTTTTTAATATATTTTGTAGGTCCCTTATTTTATGTCAGACTTGAATATCTTATGTTTTTATATTTCATGGATGCAGCAACAGGTAATTTAAGAAATGTGGAAGGATCCTGAATAGAAATATATGGAAAAAAGTTTTTAAAGGCAAACATGGCAGCTGTCTTGTTACTGTCCCCAAAGAGCCAATTAACACCGCAACCAATCATGCTGCTCTGCTGCTGCATGCACACCATAGTGATTCACATCTGTTTCAGCTGATTGGTGAAAGCCTCTCTACTTGTCATCACAGGTAAGTTTCACATAATGGAAATGACCATGGCTGTAGGACGATCTAAAACTGTGACAGCGTTGGCACTCTTGAAGCGAGCTGTCAGCAAAGCTGTAATGTGGTGTAACTTTCCGCATGTGTTTCAGAAGTAAAATGTAAAGTGGAGAAAAAAAACCTAAAAGTTATTTTGGAAAATAACTGCTGAGTGCTGTTGCCAAAATGGCTGCCCAGAGGCAAAGCTTGCCTCTAAAATGACAGAACCAATTCTTATTGCTTTAAAAACCTTTGATTTGTGCATCTTTTATTACAACTAGTTAATTAATATAAACAATACAAAGATAGATTAAGAGCCACAGAGGGAAGCTTGTATAACGAAACCAATAAGCCACCCCTAAAGTAGTGTCAGCATGTTCTCTGTTTGAACTTTTGCTGTCTTTAAACTGCTCTGACTGTGAAAAGCCATTTCCCCACTGCCAGCAAATCAACTGATGAGAGGTACTCTCAAATCCCCGCACCACCTTGAACACATACACAGACAAGAAAAAAAAATTTTCTGAACTTAGCACACACTTTTCCCAGACATTAGTGCGAATAAAGCAAGACCCTGACATCACTCATGTTACACTTTGAGACAGACATCTGAACCCACAGGATTAGTCTGGTGTTTCCCACGCACACATATATTGACATCATCTGGTGCCAGCCAAGGCCGCAGTGCATAAACTGTATGTGTGTGTGCAAATGTTTCTGTAAACCTTATTGTATATATGTTTTTGTGCATATTCATGTTGGTTTTCTCATCAGGGACAAGGCCACCTGTGAGTAGAAAAGTAGATGTAACATGGAAATTATGCCACCTAAGCTTCATTGGATATCACACTAAGAGTTAGTCAGCCTCTATTAAAGTCTCCCTCTACAGCCTGTTCTGGATTGAAACTGGATTCAAATACAGCACAGATGATATTTTGTCCCCTAGGCAACCACCAAGATCCCCCTGCCTACAGACATTCAGTAACACTCAACCAAGTATGCTGATCACTGGATAGCGTTAATAAATATCTTTAACTAAATATTAAAGGTTTACATTATAACAGAAGTTATTATGAGTGAGAATCTAAAAAATGTCTAATACCTTTCCACTAAACAGTTGTCTTCTACTTTGGTTAGGTTTTTTTTAACAACCATCACTGCAATTCTGGTAGAGTGGACAGAAACACATCCGAACCCAGTTGATAACCTAAAATACAACAGATGCAGAAAAATGCAGACGCAAAACAAGGAAACATCTACAAGGGCTGAAGCACAAATCAACTTGGTCGTAATACCCAAGTTAAGAAATGTGGAAAAGTAGTAAAATACAAAGCTGAGAAGAAGAAAAAAAACATGAAACATCTATTATGGCACACGCACAAACAGAAACGGTCGTTATACCCAAAGCATTTTGCATAGATTGAAAAATGTGCATGAAAAATCCAAAGGAGAAAATCCTCTATAGAAGCTCAAAACAACACGGCTGGTGGACCAAAACCAAGAAACGCACGAATGTAAGAAAACGATGAAGCAAATTCTGAAACAGATAACCCTGAATCCTTGACTATTTCAGAAGAAGCAAAGCAGGACATGAATATGGAGACTTAGGGAAATGTGAAAGTTAACCCTAGAGGACAAAACCCTGGGCCAATCCCAGATTTAGACCCCATCAGGGCAGACCCCAGTATAATCCCTGGGGTAAAGTTGCTGCTCTCAGACAGCAACTGCAAGCTTCCCACTAGCATCAGAATAAACTTCATTGGAAACTGGTAGCTGCTAACAAGAGGGCTTCACATTACCAGTCTCAGCTGAACCAACTATATGCACAAATGAACTACGACAAAACAAAGTATGAGGAAACGATTAAAGAGCTCATAGAGAAGCTAGTAACAGGCTTGATGACAACAGTGAAACTTAAGTTTTCATAAAAAGGGTCCCATAATTGTTAAACTGGATGATGTGATCCTTACCCTGCAGGAACAAATCAGCCACACTAACACAAAGCAGCGCATGGAGTCTTCCATCCAAACCACAGAGGCTTCAAACATGGACTTTGTAGGCCTGAAATATTCTAAGGAGGCTAAGTTTGAGGTCCAATGCAGGAATCAACAAGAGCAGATAGAGATGCTTCACCAACAGCTCCTAGAAACTGAAAAACAACTGAAGGAACAGGCAGTTAAACATAGGCAGGACCAGGAGACACTCAACAAGTTAGTCATTGACATGATTGAATCCCAGCTCTGCTCCAACAAGGCCCTTCATGATTTGAAGGTAGAGACGCTTGACCAAGAGCTAAAAGAAGAAGCCAAAGCGCCCTACCTTGAGATTATAGAGAAGCAAAAAGAACAAAATTGTTGTACAGTAACAAATCATTCCTCTTTTCTCACTCCCAACCGGTTGCAGCAGATGGCCTCCCCTTACTGAGTCTTATTCTGCTGGAGGTTTCTTCCTATTAAAAGGGAGTTTTTCCTTCCACTGTTGCCAACTGCTTACTTATAGGGGATCTTCAGATTGTTGGGGTTTTTGTAAAACAAACCACTGATAAGTTTGCTGGCATCATATGTGTAAATGGGTGATTTGTCATAAAGTGAGGAATCATCAATTTAAAAATATATTTGTGAGTCAAACTTAGTTGTATACAAATATGATTTCTAGGACACCAAAGCCAATCACAGACTTATTTGGAAAATAGCACAAAAAAACAACTTTAAAAAAATTGGAAAAAATAAAAGTGGATGTGTAATTTTTTTTATACAGATTTCAAATAACATACCATTTATCATCAAGCGTTGTTAGCGTTACAGTATTATGAATCTGTTCATTTTATGAGTATATCCTCGTGCCTTGCCTCATTGTGGAGCTATCCAAGCTGCTGTCAGAAAATACTTGCTCTTGGTGCCTCTCCACATGTACCAATGTGACAAAGTCTTGAATGCTCCATCTCAGCTACTGAGCCTGGTCAGAACTTATTCTGAGGAAAAAATGTTAGTTTCTTATTCATTTTATTTTGAGCTTAACAGTAATAAACAGAAACAAATCAAAGTTTGAAAAAGAGAAAGCTGAAGTCAAAAATGACTTAAATAAATTGAATTTAATGGATTTGGATGGACCATTGAAAGCCAGCAAGAAAGAACAGTTTTGGTAGAGTTGCACACACATAACACCATTCATTTGCAAAAAGGTAGTTTAGTATTAAAGTAAAATACATGGAGAAGCCAAATTAGTCATACCATTAAACTCACTACTTTTTTTTCTTTAGAGAAGGTGATGTGGGTTTTTCTTCAACTCCTGAGACCAGCTTCTCTGGATCATCACCAGCTTGTATATTCACCCTTTTTCCTCAGTGCAGTCTTTCTTTTTGTTGGCTGTCCCTCTGCACCGGAAAACCAAAGTGTGTAATCACAGGTGAAGTAAGGGATATTTTTGTAAGGTTTTGGCAATAGCTGTTGATCTCAAATAATCTCTAAGGATCTGAATGTTGGAAAAGGACACACAAATATCTCTGCTTACTATTAGGCTTAAAGCTTGCTATAGACATATCAATTTATAATATGTTAGCAGCATCCCCATATGGCATATAACAGCCCTGTACACCAGCACTGCGCTTATCTTATACTTTAATAAAGATAAAGCTATGACTTAATCACATAAGCTCAATCACAGTGATACAAAAATATGCCACATACTTAAAATAATCTGCTCAGCATTACAGAAATCACATTTTTCAAGACACAGTAACAGAGAAAACAAACAAACACTTCTGTCTCATTGTGCTTTATCTTAAACACAATGATAAATGTGCTGAGGTAAAACTAAACTTTAAGTAACCTTACAACTATACTCTGTTAACCAGTAAATTAGTCTGTGCTGGTTAGCTAGCCAAAAGTCTTGATTTTAGCAGCCCAAATCAGAGGCTAAAGTTAGCATTTGTTAGCATCGTCTAGGAAGGTCTTAGGCTAAAACTTAAGTAGGGGCAACTGTAAAATATAAGTATTATTATTGAACGTATTAAGTCCTAAAATTATTCCTCTCTGTCTAGATGTCAGTAGAATGGTGAAGTTTTCACTTTTCCCAGTTATTTATAGCTGATCTCAGCTTATTAGCTTGCTAGAAGTCACAGTTGTGTAAAACCCAGAGAGAAGTAGGCAGCTATTTATGAATACTGGCCTTTACTTCACTAGAGGGCAAAACTGGTGGTATCATAGCAAAAAAAAAAAAAATGTTAGTATTCACTAAAATGAAAAGCTTAAGTCATATTAGAGCTAAAATAACAATGATTTTTTTTTTTTAAAAAAAGAGAGTTCATGAATATTTTGCTAACTCATACAGATACAGAAAACACCAGTTACAATTCTTTCTAAACAAAAACAATGAATCTTTTAGGGGACCTTTTCCTCCTGTTGCAAAGTGCTTTTTCAAAGGAGGTCGTTTAATTATGGAGGTTTTCCCCAGAATTGCATCGGGTATTTAAGTGTCAACTTTAAGCTGACTGTTGTTGGGATTTGGTGCAATGTAAATAAACCTGAAATGAATTTAATTTATTATCTAGATAGGAAAACACACAATGAAACTTCAAATGAATGAATCACTCATTCGTGGGTCAGCCTTCCTAAATCCTAGACCTCACCAGTGTGGGTTCAGCTTGACACAGAAGAAAAGGCAGCCAGCTTCCAAAGAAGAGCTTTAAATTTCCTTTGAGAACCCTGGAGAACTTTTCCTGAAGATTAATTGAAGAAACTAACTGCAGTGAGAGCGGTAACCTCTGAGGTGTGTGTCCTGAAATGTTTGCTTCTAGGCTGAAGTCATAGAGCAGAATTTATTTGACTTCATATTACGCTGCTCCACAATACCACATACAAGTGTTTTGTCTTTTTTTTTTTCCCGGTGTCTGAGGCTCCGAGTGTGTATTTACGCTGACTTGAAACTCCGTAAACAAGCAGTGTGATGACACAGCCAGTGTCTGCACATATGTTTTCAGCGGTGTAATCAAATGAGCTTAAATTTCAGTGAGGGGGCCCTCATCTCCCTCCGCTTTCACTTTTTTTCACTCTCCATCTCTGTTTTTGTCTTTTCCTTTGACGTGTCTGGAGAACAGATTAGAGGCAGAGAGTAGCTGAACGAGGTCACACGTGTGCATATCTTTTTTTCTTTTCCGGACTTTCTCTCTCTATTTTCCATCACTCAGTGCAAACATCTAACCCAACTCCTGTTGTGACTGCTACTTGAGGGAGATGTATGGTTTCCGGATATCGTGAATGGAGACACAACTTAATACTTTGCATTCAGTGTTTTAAAGAGTGTGTTTCTTATGACAGGCAGCTTGTAACAACTGATTACATGATGTAGTTTAAGTGTCATAGGGGGTCACAAACTCATCCATCTTTTTATTTTTCCATTTGACTAATATTATTATGATATAATATTATTCCTTTGAATTTGTTGTGTGCAAAAGAGCCTTTGAAGTTCATGTTTAAGTTGGATGCGCTTCTAGGAATTTTACTTTTATGTTTGCCAGAAAACATGTAAGCTTTAATCAAAGGTGCTGATGGAGGCGTTTGCATGTATGTGTAACAGTGTGTGTGGGTGGAGGGGTAATTTTTAGGAATTAATGGCGCTTTGCCGACAGACAGGGAGGAATCTCTGTCAGTTGGGAATAAGAAGTCAGAGGTGAAAAACATACACACATACATTAGAAAAACAAGGTGGAGATCTATAACAAATACACATCTAGCATCACGCCTGTGATTCTATTGGATGAAGCCACTGAAATATGTCTGTTATCCCCTTATCAGCTGCTCTTCAGGGTCAAATGAGCAGACAGTTTTGGAATTCCTGGTTTTTGTTACCACATCTCTTATTTTATAATAATGTTGCGCTCACCAAGGTAATTCTAATGATACTGTAACTAGAGTCAAATGAAACAGCACACAACAAGCAGAGTGAATGACCTGCAACAGAACTGGCTAAATGGGAGGTTTCTAACCTCTTCTAACTTCTGAGATTAAATGTTGCATCCTGGTGAAGTTGGAGGACTTGTAAAAGGAAATAAAATACTAAAAAAAAAAAGCAGCAGAGGCAAAATTATCCACTATTTTATTCTTTAGTACCAGCCGAGCCACATTAGTATCGAATTCTACTTTTCCCGTGACACATCTGATTGGTGTTTATGTGAGATCTCTTTGCCTGGTCAGTTAACTCCAGGCATCCTTTTTTGCTGTTAAAAATGTTGTCAGGATAGTTCAGATGACATTACTGTGACATAATTGTTTTGTTTTTTTAAAGACCACCGACTTCTTTCACAAGCTACGCAGCAGTTCCTCTGGCAGCTGATTTTTCAATACGCTCTCATCCCATGGCATCAAACATTGCTGTTCTATTATACAGAGGCTGACACATTTATCTGACAGAATATTGGGTAACGGCCTTTGTAAGATTTGATAAATAAAAAATTAAATCCACTTGATGGCAGAGTCAAGCAGAGCGTAAACAAGGAAATAAATAAAACAAATGTGTTTATGGCTCATGTGTCTGAAAGGTGAAAAAAATATTGGCAGAATAACAAATTTTTTTTATTTGCTCTCAGTCCTAAAAGTCAGTTGAGTTGTACTATGAACGACTGCTTCCATGGCAGAGATCCTCACCAAGGACCGCATTTACAAAACAGTCCAACGTAGCATATTTTGTTGTGTAACTGCTTCGGTGCAGGAATCAAAAACAATTTAGTCAGATTTAGTAAAAAAAAATTTAAATTTTGGACTCCATGGGAGTCATGGTCTTGGATCTTTGACCCAGTGTTTAACTTTTGCTTTGGATTTGTTATGAACATGTCATTTTCCAGTGCCTCTGAGTTTGTGTTTATAGTTCTTGATTTCTGTCCTAGTTTCAGCTCCGTGTTTTGTTATTCCTTCAGTCTCACCCATCATGCCTCAATGTCTGTTTCTCCTCAGTCCCAGTGTCAAGCCTGTGTGTCTTAATTTCTCTATCATATCAAGATTATCTCTCCACTCCGTTACATATTCCATATGTACCAGAATGGAGAGTCTCTCACTCAGAGAACCAATGTTACAATGTAACCGTACGTTGTTTTTCAGTGTGTGTTATTTTCTGCTTTACTTTGATAGTCTCCTGTCTCGTATGTATCATTTTTGGTTTTGTTTCCTTTGTCTCATTAGTGTCAGATGTATTCCACTTGTGACCTGTTCCCTCATTATCCCTTGTGTGTGTGTGTGTGTGTGTGTGTGTGTATCGTCTCCACCTCCCTCAGATCATTGTTGTGTTCTATCTCATGGTTTTCTGTCCTTCTAGTATCTTTTCCTATTGATGCAAACGTTTGGTTTTCCTAGTTGGTTATGTTACTTTGCATTTCGTTCTAGTAATTTAAAAAAAAACCTATTAGTGTACTGATTGAGTGTCCGAGTCTTGTGTTTGGGTCCAACCTCTGCCAGCCCAGCCACACAATCACTATGACAGTGAGGTGCTTTAAAAGCACCCGTATGTTACAAACTGGTATTTGATGCCCTGGGGTTATGAAAGTGTTGAATTTACATGTGTTAAAATAGTGGAATGCCCCTTTAAAGAAGCAGTACACCTCTAAGCTCTGAACACTTGCATCATTTTCAGCCCACACTATCTGGCATTTCACAAGAAGAAAGCTCGTAGAGTAAACACCATCTCCTTTCCGTCTTTCTTTTGTTTTGATCAACTCACGCACGCTGATGCAAACCAGCTATCTGTAGGAAATGTTCTTATTAGTTCGACATTACAGGAAAACAAAAAAAAAAGATGACTAAAAAGAAAATAGAATGAATCAGGACACTGCTGGGAAATTACAGTTTGGATGGTTTGACTTTCCGTAGATAAATGAATCGCAGTGTCCAGTATACAAATATCAACATCCACACCTCCTCCATCTCTTCAAAACACATTTCCATCTTGTGAAGTTTTACTACTGCCAGCCACAACTAACCTCTCACCCTCAACAATCTGTAAGGACACTCCCTATGTGATTAGATTTCCTGCTGCACAGGAAAATTTACAGAAATATGGCATTGGAAAGGAGTGTGTCAGAAGGAGAAAAGAAGAAGGGATCGTGTTAGGGAGAGTTTTGGGAGCGCATACATGGGCAAGTCAGCTGGCTTACTCCTTTTGCTCACCCACAACACACTTTGTGTCCAAGTATATGGGTCACAAAAACACATTCCAGCCTCTGAAAAAATGGTGAAAGTAGACGAGAGGGAGGAGAGGAGATGTGGACGGGCAGATGGGTTTCTGTAGCAAGAGAAAGAGTTAGGCAGTAAATCATTAACAACGTGATTTGAAGCATCATTTTAAGCAATAGTTTACACTTTAGTGGACACTCTGATCCTTAGATAAATCAACCCAGACTCCCATAGAGCATCAGGATCATGAGCAGAAGCGATACAGACTCCTGCTGCTTTAAATCAGTGAGCTCCGGTTCACAGTGCATTACTTCAGAGTATCCACACGTGATAGATTTGACTCTGTGGAAGACTTTGAATAGTTGGGATTCAATAGCATGTGGTGAATTCTGAGTTTTTACATCTGCAGGATGTGTGTGGCGATGAATGTTTTTAACCTCTGTCACTGAGCCTGTAATTGCTCTCAAATGTACTCTAGACACTAAAACACACATTGCATGTAGCCTCAAAAAGCAACTATATACACACATATGCTGGGTGTGTTTTTATATATAAACATTAATACACTTTTACCAGTCCATGTTTTTGTTTCGGGCAAATATCCATTACACGTGTCTCCATTCCCATTTATTGCTATCAACTTAAAAATCAAGAAACTTGCATTGCTGGCTGAAGTTGGGCTGTTTACTGATAGACGGGCTGACTGAGACAGTCTTTAGATTAATAAACCATTTGCATGGATACACGGGGGAACAATTCACATAATGTATGTTTGAGCTTCATGAAGAAATCAGCTGCATAGTTTGCATTGTCACAAATGGATGGACAACTGACAGACCACTATGAACAATAGTCAGGTACCTAAACTGTAGCACTTTTAGATCATTCTCGTTTGAAACACTGCCAATAAAGAACAGTGCCCTCTGATGGACAGACATACAGAATGTCAACATGTCAAGAATGTCAATGACGGTTGAAGGGTTTTTCGCCTGCCTTAAAGGCTAAACATAAATACAAAATTTAAAACTAAAACAGAATTATTAATTTACGTTGGTAGAAATTCATAAACCCGAGTGAACTCAGCATAGGCTATTATTAGGCTAGGAATTAATTATTTCAGGCCTAATTTGAATATCTGCTTATATAAAAACAACCTCATAGTAAGTTTAAAAAAAAAAGAAAAGTGGGTTCAGACATTTTCACGAATTGCATTTTCACAAATATCCACTTGATTTGTTGGCTGTTTACTTTTATGGGGGATAAATCATTTACCCTACAGCTAATCAGACATCAATTTAACACCAGGTAATTGTAGAAGGTTATATGGTGTTATCGTAAGTCAAGCAAACTTTGTCTGACTTTAGAGTTTTCACTGTTTTGTTTAATAAAACAGTGCTACACATTCAGAGAGAAATTATTCTCTCATAAATGTGACTGACTGATAGTGGAGACACGATATTTTCAACCAGTGTTATTTTTATTACTGAGGATAGTTATCATGGCCAGTTAATAACAATTTAAACAGCACAAAAAGAAACAGGAGAAACACCCTTCAACTGTCATTGTTGAGATTGTGTAGTTTTCCCACCAGAGAGAACTGTTCCCTGTTGGCATATACACATAAACAAAGAACTCTGCAAATGTTTGGGAAAACTGTTTATGTTCTGTACCTGAAACAAAAACAAAATACACATATATCACATGATTACACGTAATAGCCCATCCAGCACTTTGGTCACCTGAGGCTATTTCAGATGTGCTATAGAAATAAAGTTTGACTTCATGTTTTCCTGCGCAGAATCACTTTTAACTATTAACTTTTTAGCCTCACACAGATGTACCATCTAACATCTCCTGTAATCAAATGCTACCTCTCCTGAGCTTTAATATAACAGCATGTCAGTTATCACCAATAACCACGCGGCTGCAGTGCTTATCGACTTTACCAAACTCAACAAGAAAGGACTTTATCGATGCTCCGTCCACAAATAAGTCCTGTCATGTTTAAGAGTGTAGACACACTCAGCAGAAGTCCACGGCAGGGCTGATAAAGACATGACCTTCACTTATACAAAGCCGGTGGCTTTGTTGACGTTAACTGTCTCGCTGACACGAACCATGTAGCTCCTCTGATGTTTGGTTTGTACTGTATGTAATTAGATAGCATTCATGGCCTTGCAGAAGCTTTTGTACTCCTGTGCAGCACTCAGGGATTGTCTGCTTTTACACGTGTGTGTGTGTGTGTGTGTGTGTGTGTGTGTGTGTGTGTGTGTGTGTGTGTGTGTGTGTGTGTGTGTGTGTGTGTGTGTGTGTGTGTGTGTGTGAAAGTGCCGTGTTTTTATTCAAATAGCTTTTCAAACTTCAGATACTTAGCAAGGTCAGAGGATGACACTGAGTAAAGCTGAAAGTCACAACAGCTAAAGGCTGATATCCAATATGCCCGGTTAACTGGGGACAGGATGCTGGCGTGTTTTGCCTCATGCTATTTTGATTAGATGCGAAATGGCGCGCCAGCCATAGATTTGGATTAATGACAAGCACCACTTCTTGTTTGAGTACATTTTTGAATCTGTGTTATGTCTTCAAATTCAGCCCCTAAACCTATGATTTCCTGCTGTAAGAAAGGTTTTTGGACACAGAGTTTTCCCTTAAAAGCACATCTTCACATGCATAGGGTGTTCTGGTAATTGTGATGCTGTGTTTGAAGGCTGGCCAGAGCCTCAGGCCACTGACCCATTTCTCCAAAAGCTTACTGTCCTTTTTGGACTCTCACAATGATTTATCTGTGAATAGAATGCACACAAAGCTGATTGGCTGATGGGTTTCATGCCTGAGTGTGTCAGTCTGTCAGTGTGTCAGTGTGTCAGATTGCACAAGGCAGTTTGGGGGGGAGGGGATGGGGATGACACAATGGAACTTTCTGTCATCAATCTTTGTCAGGCATAACACTTAGAAACTGTGTTGACAGATACAACAAAGTGAGGTTTCATTTAAAGCACAAGTTACAAGAGTCCTCTTTCATCAACTTCCACCATAATCTACTCTACTGTAATTAATCCAGACAGGCCTCCCGCAGGAAGCTGACCTTTGATCCCCAGGTCATTGACCGTGAGACTAAGATGCACAACAACAGGAAGTTCTTTTTTTATTTCACGCTCAGCTAAAACGGACCAACAGACGCTGATCCTGCACGGTCCTCAGCACAAGCGGCGGAGCCTGCAAGTGACCACGGCACGACATAATGGCAGTCTCACGACCTCATTTGCCACCAGCTGGCTGCAGAAAGAGCACGATCTTAAAGTATGTTGTTACCAGCTTTAATGCTGCCCACATGCTTTAACTCTGTCAGTATCGTGTTGTTCCCCTCTGAAAATGCTAAGAATGCTTGAGTAAACACATACCAGGTGCTCGCAGAGCTCGACCGCAGATGATGGTTTTAAAAAGCAGAATCGACTTTTTACCTGAAATCCCAATCTCAGTGTTTTGAGTCGAGAAGCCCAGTGCATGAAAGGAATTGGCACTTAACACAAAATAAACACAGTCGAAGGGTTGGTTCACGGATGGAAAGAAACTGATTGTGTGATCCACGCAAAGGAAAGCACCCAAGCATACCTCTGTGAAGATGTAAAGTTTTCCTAATATATATTGAATTTTGAGGCCGATGCGGTTGACACGATGGAAAATCTGCTGCTCTTAATAGAATCTGAATTTTTTTAGCATTAAAACTTGGTGCGGTTGACCAAGAAAGACTCCAAATGGGTGTGTTAAGTTAATGCTGCCATTCGTCCAGGGGGCATTAGTGGGGCGGGAACATGATCCTGGAGAGTATCAGAAGCCATTAAAGGGAGGTGAGGAAAAACAGAGAGCAGCCTCTGGACAGTATCAGTGTGAACAGAGGGTAAAAGGAGGGCAATGGCTTTGTGAGAGCTACTTAGAGCAGGCTACTGACAGAGGAAGAATTCAGTGATATTTTGAAGTCAATCTGACATGAAGGGATTGGATCCACCCATGCGGCAGAGCGTGACTGACAAGCGTTCCCAGACATCTACACAATTTAAATTACTCAACACCTCACAAAGAGTGTGTCCGAATCTCTCAACGCCACAGAAACTGCATTCACAAAGCACCCGTGTAGAAGTAAAATTGGAAGCAACAATTTAGCGGATATCCGACTGACTGCTGAATGTCAAGCTGCAAAAACCAGGGTTCATTTTTGACACGAGGCGGAACCAGCACTCTTGGTGAGGTCATGGTTGCTTTCGTGATGAGGACATAAAAACAGCTGCAGCCGCTGACCTCGTCCCCTGGCCCTCGCTGCTGCTGCAGTGCTTACACAATCCAAGTGTGAGAGCGTCGGTTTGGCACCCACCGCTGACATTGCTACATGCTAATGAAATGAGGAAAAAAATAAATAAATAAAGCAGGGAAAGAATTTGCATGCATGATTAAGCAAGTGCACCGTCAACTGGAAATAAAACAGGAAGAGGAGGCTGTTATGGGAAAAACCCCACGCTAATCACCGTTAGCTGACCGCTAACTATCAAAGTCATTTAACCGTCTTTCATCATTCTCTTCAAATGTATCCGGAGTAACCGGCCTGACTCATTGTGGAACCGCTAAGGAATGAACGCTTTCGCTCTCTCCATCGTTCCGTTACCCAGCATGCCCCCTCGCCTCCCCCCCCATCAACCCATCTGCCCTCGCTGAAAACTACAGCGTCAGCGTTTTGATAGACACAAACACACACATGAACACGCAGAGTGCAAATCGTCTCCAGATGTCTAGAAGGAGAGAGACATAAATGTGGGGGGGGGGGACGCAAAGTATAGCTGAATCATTTAAAGGGCTTGTTGCCATTTTTATATGAACTTTAAATGATCTCTCGCTTACACACACCCATATACACGCAGAAACGCAGCCATTCTATTTGTGGAAAAAGTTAATTATCATTATTGATTGATAACAAAGAAAACTTGGTCTTAAAATTATAGACTATTAATGAGATCTACAAAATGTCTACACTCATGTCTGAAAGGGTCGTTATTATTAGTTGCTAGCTTGAAACTTCATTAGATTCATACTGTGTATTGCATTTCCTCCTCCATAATGAGAGTTTTCATGTATTTTGTCTAAAGGCACTGTGTGGTATTTTTGACCACTAGGGGTGCTATGGGGAAATATTTTTATGAGGAGGTCAGCCACTTACATGTATAGTCTTTACCTTTTTTTACACCTGGGAAAAGATGTTTACTTGAATTTTCACACATCAGTCAAAGTCCAGAAACACAACAGAAGCTAATAAAGGCTAATTAAAAGTTAATGCTGGTTATAATTGCTGATGTTTGTCAACATGAAAGTTAATTTTAATAATTTTAAAAGATAATATCTTTTACTCAGTATCTACTATGGTGTTTCTTTTCCATCACTTTCGGTTACATTTTTTAATTACTGCGGTGTGTACACACCAGACGTGATTCACACATTTATTGCAGATTTCACCCACTTTGTGTTGCACTTTTTGCCTTGAAGATGAACGTCTTTCTCTTTGTGTGGTTTCTTGTCACCTCGTCCTGTTGATTTCCTCGTGTATAACAGTTTGGTCTGTTTAACAGACCTTGACTTTTGCCTGCTCCAGATTTGTGTCACGGTCCTGGGTCGGGTCGACCCAGCTTTTATGTTTCTTTGTTTATCTTTTCATTATGTAGTGTTTTGGGGGATTTGTGATGGTGGTTTA
>VUQR01036957.1:18476-37715 GCA_015108515.1 Hemichromis elongatus
AAAAAAAAAACCCCTCCCCCCCCCCCCCCCCCTTTTCGTGTGGGGGGGGGGGGGGGGGGGGGGGGGGGGGGGGGGGGGGTGACATTTGTTGAGGAGACTTTTGTTGTGATTTGGTGTTATATAAATTGAACTGAACTGAATTGGATTTGGCTTATGAGGCATCTTTTTCCAGTTCCAACATTATGTAGATACCTTGACTTAAACTATTTGCCAATTATTTGCCAGTGCACTGCCAAGCTGTGATAAATAATAAGCTGTAATCCTCGCTGTGACTGAAACTAGAAATGAACTCACTTAAACACAGTTTCTAGATAAATTGGAAAAAACTTGTGCAAACAGAAGTGGATAGACTACAGTATCTCCAAGCTGCTGCCATCCATCTAATCACTCTATCCATTTTCTTCGGCTTATCCAAATCAGGTTCACATGGCACAAACACAAGGGGCACCCTGGACAAGATGCCAAATTCTATGACCACTAGGGGTAAAGAACATGACAGGCTTAATGTCACATCCTACACAATATGAGTTATATCAGTTGTAGCGTGTGTGTGCTTGTCGGTCTCCAGCCCAGTCGTTTTCACTTTCTCACGCCACCTGCTCCTAACTACATTGGTCACACCATCTTACATCTCAGCACCAATGACCAAACTCAATAATAAATATGTAACTGCAGCGGCAGCTGCATAGCTATCATCATCATCACTGGCATCTTAAAAGAAAAAGACAATCTTTGGCATATAGGAGAGTCCAGCAGTCACGACCAGTGAACACCCCGCACAACATAGCTCTCAGTGACTTCTCAGAAGAAAACCAGAACCACATGGTTGACTTTTCTACGAGACTACGCTGTGGAAGGTTTGGAACAATATTTCAAAAACACCTCCATTTTTCACTGTCATCTGGGCTGTGAGTCAGACTCAAACATCCCTTCAAACGTCACATAACTGTAACATATCACCTACTGACATAAGGTGTTATTAGGTAAAAAAAAAACATCAGCTTAATGGTGACATTTTAAATATTGTCACATGCCTCATGCAGTACTAATGGTGAATGGCATATTATGCTAATACAGAACTCTATACCGAACCCCTGGCTGAATGATCAGGTTCTCCAAATGGTTTTGATTTACGTGATTTATTCGTGGCGGGAAGTGTGTTTGTTTAGACTCGAAGGTTGAAATGAAGCACTGGGGCTAAGGGAGCAGTTTTTCACAAGGCGTGGCGAGCACTGTTTTCTGCAAACAAAAACTCAGACCTGATTCCTCAGAAGGAATCGGGATCGTTGGCCTCCATGACTGCTCTTGTAGACCTAGCGCAGATCAAACACAGTGTGGGCGTATTGATATTGGCCCTGTCTGTGTGTGTGAAAGAGGAAGTTGCTCCTGTCACCGGGGGAGAAGAGTGATGTGCGCAGTGTGTGTGTGTGTGAGAACATAGAAAGATCTTCTTGGCTTTGGCTAAAAGGTTCCTTCACAGGGGGAGCCTCCCTTCCAAGCTTTCCGCTTCCTCCCCCAACACCATCCAGACCTCCACCCAGGCCTCACTGGTTCTGTCGCCCAGCTCTTATATGGTAGAGTTAATTGTTCCCCTGAGGTATTCCGTCACAGTTCTTCCTTTGAGAGGGCCTCGCCAAGTCAAGCATTGCATCAGATAGATCTATCAGCGAGAATAATCTTCCTCGCAAAGTCTGCACATTCATTAACCTTCGGCCCTTCCTATTGTTCAGCTTGCAGAGCTGACCTACACCAACATAGAGACTTCCTTTGAACAAACTGCTTGCGTTAATGCTGACTCATCTTGAATCAACCCTTTTCCACCATGTATTTGCAAAAGTATAAATGCAATTTTCCAGAAAACAGATGCTCCAAATGCTAAAATGACCAATTTTCCACCTTGAATAACCTTTCTTTCTCTTTGTGTGATGCATGCTTGAAAAGTGAAGTAGGTGGAAGCAGACTTTTTCATAAAACCCCAAAGGGTAAGAGTCTTTGAGGGACCTTCACCTATGCTTTCTCACTCCACACGTGCCATCTGAAGGGGATTATGGGTAGGCGTCTGTGTGTGTGTTAGTAAGTTCCAGTCTGTGGGAAGTAGAGCCGCTTAACATTCCACCTCTCACGCCCATGGAAACCAAGGACAAACATTATTTTCTCCCAGTGTAATGCGCACCACACATAAGGAGTGTTAGTATAATTACAGTTATGTAAAGGCAATTGTAAGCGATTTGTCTTTGTTTGCGTTAACTGATGGTTTGTTTGCAGAAAAGTACAAGATTCAGTATTTCATAGCCAGTGACCTTTTTCTAATATACAATCACCAGACAGAGTTGCAGGTTGGACTCCCTTTTGACTTCAGGACTGCCTAACTTCTGTATGGAACAAATTCAACAAGGAGCTGGTAACATGTCTCAGAGTTTTGCTCCATATTGACATGAGAGCATCACGCAGTTACTGCAGATTTCAAATCACATCACATCCCTAAGGTGTACTATTGGACTGTGAACTCAATGTCTTTTTCAACAAGCCAGTTTGAGGACAATTTGAGCTTTGAGATGTTGCACATTGTCCTGCAGCCATCAAAAGATCGGAGCACTGTGTTCATAAAAGGATCGTTAACAACAATACTCAGGTAAACTATGCCAAGAAAATATAGGCCCTACAACATTTCACCACAAGCAGCATGAACGATGGTTACATGAAAGGCTGGATCCATGTTTTCATATTGTTTATTTCAAATTCTGCTCCCCCTCCCTCCGTTTTGGATGTCACAGCAAATACCTTGGATTTGACAAATTGTTGTTTGACTTACTGCTGCCTCCCCATCTACTTGAAGCAGACTGACCATTCTCCTCTGACCTCAAGCATCCACACATCATTTTTTCCTAAAGAACTGACAATTACTGGACATTTCCTCTCTTCTGTAAATGTCAGCAGATCAACAGTTTCTGACTTAGTCAGGCCATCCTCCATGGCACTATACCATCATTTAAACCACCTTTATTCCCTATTCTAATGTTCGGTTTGAACTTCAGCAGGTCTACATGGTACCAAGTTTTTTGCCATCTGATTAGCTGATTATATACTTGCATTAATGAGCAGTTAAAAAGGTGTAACTAAGAAATTGGCTGGTAAGTACAGGTATTTGTTATAGAGGTTATTTTTAGCTAATAACAATACATTTCACCCATTATTTGTAGTTTGCATTAAGCATCCATGATTCATTAAAGCACTGAAAGGGGAAAAGGGTCTCCTGTCTCCTTTTTCTCTATTTGACCTCAGCCTTTGTGTATAAAACTCTATCTGTTGGGCTCGAGGGCTGATAAACAAAGGTCAAACACAAACGCATTATCACACACTTGCAGTTTTCAGGCATAATCACAGCACTAGTAGGTAGAAAAACAGAGCAAATCCCCTGCAGATTTTTTAAAAAAAAAGACATCCCCATTGACCATCTTATGACAAGCCTAATAAGTGATCTGTGTGTGTTCGTGCAGAGTTTAGCGAGTCAGCTGAGTGTTCGCATGGTTCGTCAGGTGCTATATGCAGCTGGTGACCTGCAGTGCAGCTGCAGACTGTTTTTGACTGCCCCACGTAATCCACATGCAAAACTCCCAATACTCATTTCTCAAAGCAGTGACAGCAAATATAAATGGAGCGTTGCGTTCAGCTAAATTTGCTAATAATTTGCAAAGTTCATAAAGTGCCACTCGATACTCTCGTATGGGTCATAATCTGGGATTTGTCTTGAAGTTTCTGAAAGAGGTCCAATAATTAGCTTGAATGCAAATTTTTTTAGTAAAAGTCGAACCTGCTCATGGCTTGTAGTACAGTCAATATCATTTAGATGTTTTTTTTAATGTCTGGGTTGTGTTTCTGGAAGATGAAGGTCTCTTACACACACCTGCTGATTGGTCAATAAAATGACAGCAATGAGCATCAGGATTCAGCACTAACACATGTGGTTATGACACATTTTTATATAGCATATTTGAAAAGACACATCCTTTGTTTTTAGTTTATTGTCTTCTTCTTTTATACTTCTGTCTAAGAACGAGGTGGTTGCGAACTATTTAAAAAGTCAACCGCAGCCATTTTCTAATCTTGGCCAGCTGTTTAAATCTAATACCAGGTGGGTGCAGATTGCACATTCACTCTGTGCTTTCCCTGTTGGATAACAGCAGCTTTCTCCTAGTTAACCCACAATCCTGCAGACAGCAAACTATATTACTTTATATTACTGACAAAGTAAATTAAAAGCAGATACTCACTGTTGTACTGCTCTCCTGATCTCATCTGTACATACTTAAATTTGAGATTTATTTTGGATTAATTACTCCATCAGACCTGTTGCCACTGTTTCCTGTGCTGTCCAGCTGTTATGTGATTTGGCATACTTCAGCTTTTTCCTCCCTATTTCCTTTCCTTAAGAATGGCTTTGTGAAAACCACCCTTGCACTTTTTTTTTATCATAAAGTCTGTGCCTTCAGACAGCTTTTGCAATCAGACAGCTCCTCTGTTATTTTATGTGTTTACAATAATTTCTGTTAGACATATTAAGCATATAATGTAATAACTGAAATCACACTATGACTAAGCTAACAAGCAAGGGAACAATGGGACAAAACAAACATGCAGCACCTGGGACACATAAATAAAAATTAATTTAAACTCTAAAACATAAAATTTAAATGAGCGTGAGTGTCTACATGTCTTTGTCACAAAATGTGCTTAAAAATGGGGGTGGAAAGTTCCAATCAATGCCATCCACAGCCCCCAAGAGTACTGAAGACCTGAGGCCACACATCTCAGTCACAATGGTGTTTCAATTTCTGATGAGGCTTCGGTGAACAGTAGGTGGATCAACTGGAAGGGTAGATGCATCTCTTGGCACCCACATCAGGTCTTTATTCCTGTTTCATAAATACATGACTTTCAAATACTGTTCATCTGCTTTTCCAGTTTCCTCAAAATTTGAAGCAAAGACTCCACATCATGCAGATATCAGACCGGTGTTGCCAACTCCCCAGTAAGGAAAATCTCTATTGGCTGTCCTAGGAGTCGCTAAATGGCATCATTGCCTAATTTGCATAATTGGTCATGCTTATTTCATTTTAACTGATGCTGTAGGAGAGAAATAACATCATGGAAAAGACAAAGTGAGTAAAAAAACACCCTAAATGTATTTGCAATTTATTTAGAACTACAAATTAAATTTCTTTTAGCAATTATTGGGTTTTTTTATGTCACAATTCCAACCCTCCTGCTTTATCTGGGCTTGGGACCAGCAAAAGTGACCCACAATAATCATATGTTACTTTATATCCATAGGTTACTTTATGTTTGTGTGTGTTTATAAGTAGTTTTAAACCTTGTGATCCACAAAAAGTAAGAGTAAAAGAAGAACTGACTGCGTTACAGTCAGGGCGGGAGCAGCGGCTTCACTCATGCGCGATTCATTTGCAGTTTGGACGCGTAGGTGTCAACATCTCTTGCTCTGAGAGTAGCTGGGGGTGACTGCTGTGTGAGGACTATCTGCCGCCTGTGGACGCTTTGGCAGTGCGAGGTGCCCACAGCAGCACCCGCTGCGAGCGTCATAATAAGTTTCCAATAACACCAGAAAAAGTCGCCAGATTTTTCGCTAGCTGCTTTTTAAAAAAAAAAAAATCACTAAGGGGTCTGAAATCTCACTAAATATAGTGACAAAATCACTAAGTTGGACATGTTTTTAAGCTAATAGGGCTTAAAATTAATCTTGTTGTTGTGAGACTGTGTTATTTTTGGCCAAAACAAGCAAAAAAAACCTCGGAGTGTACTACTTTCTTTGCAAAATTGCACGTTTCTGCTCTCACAAATACAATTTAGTGAAGCTGCTTGTAACGTACCTGCACCACATTTATATGTCAAGCTATAAACTCCAACATCCACCCTCTTAATCACTTCTGTATTGATGTCTCCCAGGCCTCCGTCTGTGCTAAATAGAGTCCATTATGAGGAAGGAGTATTACACACCATAGCATTTGAATTTTTTCACATTAACATTGGGGTATGTATTTTATTTGAGGTGTGGTTGCAAACCTCCACACTGTGTATGATGATGCAAAAAAGGAGAAAAACATTGGCGTAGTGGTGAACGTTGGGTACATTGCATGAAGTCAAGCAGGGAAGCTGGGAGCGTTTTCGAAGGAGAAAAGAGAATGGATCGACAGAATAAGCCAAATAAGTAAAAGTCAGAAATGCAAAATCATGACACAACACGTCCTTCTCTATAAGGGAGGCAAAGTTTCCACTTCACTTCCAATACATCAAGACATTTATCATAGTTTGCTGAAAAGGGTGTGTAAGAAAAGAAATCCACGGGGTGTGAACAGGGATCGTGATGGTAATATAATATGACATGACAAAATGTTGAAGACTTAATGGCGTTGTTTGTTTCTCATAAATATCGAAGCTGCTCTATAAGATAAAAAACAAACAAACCCTGCGTTCACCACATTTTCTGTTTAATCTGGCAAAACATAAAACATTGAAGGTGACAGGTTGGGAAAAAAAGGAGATTCAATTGGAATGACTTGGAAACCAAAATACCAACATTTCGCAATAGTGGTACGATTCCTAGCCTAAGGTGTAACAAACATGTTTGTGTGGATGTAAACACATCTTCATATGAGTCGTTCTCCTGTTGTGACTTCAGTCCCAAAGAAGCCAAGTCAACAGCCAAAGAACATAACACCAAACTGTGTGTGTGTGTATACCTGTTTTCAGGAGGTTAAGTAAACGTTCTGTGCATGTTCTCTACTTTGTGCGTGCCTTTGAATTGGTGATCACACATGCATGCTGGCAGCATGTGTGGAGCAACAGGTCAGGAGCATGTGTGTGGGCCCGGGACTTGGACACCTGAATAATAATGTGAACGGGTTGATGTGGTAAAGGTCTGTCAGGAGAGCGCTGTAGATTTGCATCGTCAGCTGTGCTTCATCAGGGAAGCCCTCACCGCCAAACCTCCCTACTTCCTCCTCGGCTCCTGCCTCTCCTTCTCCTCCGGCTGGCTCTTCTCTCCTGTGGCCCTCCTCCGTTTCCCTTTGGCTCCACACTATCTCCTATGCGCTTCTTCTCCTTTCTATCTTTTCTGTTTTGCTCATTCATCTCTGTCATTCCCATTTTCATCTGTCAGTAAAAGTTAAGGTAAAGTCGTGAAACGTTACACCAACCACGTCCTATCCTTTTTCTGTTTTACATGTCTTTAATCTCTCGATAGTGTTTCCTTTACAAACTTTCTGTGCCATCTGATCCCAAGTCTGTAGCTGTATCCATATCTTGGAGTCAGCTTTTCTGCAACACTATTTGATCCAGCACAAATATATGATGCACTGACCTGCTTTTTTTTTTTTTTTTTATCTTTTTTGTGTGGAGCAGGTTAGGGGGCACAGCAGAGGAAGGGAAGGCCCCTTCTGCATTTTCCCAGAGGATGGTTTATGCTGTTTTTCTCACGGTGGTCTGGGCTGAGCTGTAAACTGGCACGGGTTGGCACAGGAAGTGGCTGCCTGAACCCCGCTAGGGATTCAGGCCAATTCCATTTCCTGTCAAACATCCTCCCAGAGGAAAGGAGCGCCAGGACATTAGAGACAAAACCCACAGTGGAAGAGAAACAACTGGATTCACATTTTATTTGACATATCCAATAGCTTTTGAGTTTTGCCAACATAAAACCCATTTTTTGTAGTCTAAATGTCTGTTTCTAAGGTTCTTGATATAGGTTTATGAAAATTACAAAAATGGCTTCACTACAAATTTTAAAAATGCAAAGCTGGGAGACATTATTGCATTGTTACACAATTACACTAACATTATTAGTGTTTGCTGATGAAGAAGCTGAACAAAGAAAGCAAGACAGAGAGAAGTCACATGTTGGATGCTTTCTCATGATTGATCTGCCTAATTTAAAAACATTGGTAATTGGCATGTTATTTGCTCTATTATGCTATTGAACAGTTACAGTTAAGTTCTTTCACATGTTTGACTTCTTGGAAGTTAGAAAAATGTTGTTTCCTAATGCAGCTAACTATAATTTCCACTGGCTGATCTTCCCCACATCCTCAAGGGTCATGTGTCAGTCTAACTCTCAGAGCAGGTCATCTAGTCATTGGAAGGTTGATGGTTCCATCCCTGGCCATTCCAGTCTGTATGCCAAATATATAAAATTCTAACCCCAAGTTGCTCCCCTGATCCATCGAGTCTATAAATGTGTGTGAATGTTAGAAAGCACTTGCATAGAAAAGGCTATGAATGGTCGAATGAGGCAAGCTGTATAGAGTGCTCAGGGAGAGTAGAAGAACCAGTCCATTTAGCCTGTACTCTTGAAAATAATGTGATTAAATGTTATTTGGCTTGTGGGGCTTAGAAAGAACAATTCACCCATATTGCATTGGGTGGATATAGAGAAACATCTATTTAAAAAAACATATCATCTGTTCCCATTTCTTTAGTTGCCTAAGATAAGACAGCTATGTGAATCCCATGACGGGACCCAATGTGGATAAACTCAAAGTTTAAAAGGTTTATTGAGTCAAAACAAGCAATTACTGGAGGTGAGCACAGTCACGGGAATTCCTAGTAAGAGTTCAGGTTACTTGGATTTTGGTCACTGAGAGAAAGGAGAGGTACGTTCCAGATGTAAGTTGTCTTCCACAGTAACGAGTGCCAGAGACTGAAATGGTATTGCTTACATGACTGGTTCAGGAGGAATACTCAGAGGGCAGCCAGTGATCTGTTTTGCAGTTTGTTGACTAAATATTTCAGAAGGCGGGGACCAGCTTGATGGGGATAGGTAAGTGAGCAACTGCTCATCAGCCACACAGTGAATACTGGGAAGTAAGGAAACAAAGATGTTAGACTTGCAGATTTGCAAAGACACAGGAGAAACCTGGAGAGGCCTGATTACCACCAAAAGAAGGCAGAAAATTTGGCAGAGAATGAGAATGAAAGCTGGAGTTGGATTTTAAATACTGGCAGAAGATGAGATTAATGAACAACTGGTGTGAAAGCCGAAGAGAGGGATTCCAGACAGTGGAGGTCAGGAGAGAATGTCGACAGACATCTATAAAACATGGTTGTTTGGGCTTTGGAGTTGTAGCTCAGCCAGTGGTGTTGGAGATCTTGTCGGATTTTATAAAATTATTATGCAGAAAAGTACAGTCACATTTTGATCCACTATGCTGTACCATCTGGAAAGCATCTGATTGGCAACGGCTTCATTCTTCAACATGATGACGAGCTGAAACACACTGCCAGTGCAGTAAAAGCATACCTGGATAGTAAAACACACAATGAAACACTATCAGTCATGGATTGGCCTTCCCAGAAACCCAGACCTCAATTTTATTGAAGCGGTGTGGGATCATGTTGACAAAGAACAGAACAAAAGACAGAAACAACTAAAGAAGAGCTTTGAATGTCCTTCAAGAAGCTTCGAGAACTATTCCTGAAGACTGCTTCAAGAAATGACAAAGAAAGCTGCCTAAGAGAGTACAGAACAATAAAGTTGGTCATACCAAATATTGACTTTTGAGCTTTTTAGAGTTATAAAAGAACCATTCCTGCTTTAGTGTATTTCCAAGTAGGTCTGCACATTTCAATAAATCACTGCACCTATTTGTTATTTTCCTAGCAAAATAGAAAAAAAGAAAGGTTGCTTAAGAGTCTCAGAGCATTGTATTAAACTAGCAAATAAAGATAATGTTTGTGGGGTATGTACATCGATTTTGTGTCTCTGAAACTCCATCATACCCTCTGAAATTTGCAACAGAAAAAAAACAGCCTGATATCAGAATTATCTTACAACCTGTATTAAGAGGCTAAAACCATCTGAAGTTACTGTTGTTTTGCTGAAATGGTGTGATAGAGTTCTTCCTTCTGGCATGTTCACGGTATTTTTTTAAATTTTTTGGTCTCATATTCCACTTGGCTAAAATCCTCTTTAACGGATTAAATTACACCGCAGTCTCTAACTGCTGATAACCTGAGGTGACTGTGGATGTTTTCTTGGGGTGACGCCGTGTTTGTTTCTGCCAGGGTTAAGCAGCATTTTTGTGGAGTGTGCATCCCCTATGTGCACCCACTGTCTGGCTCCGTGTCTCGTTTGCTCAAGGCGAGACGCGGGGCAGACTTTTCTTCGGCGGTTTTGGGTCATGCAATTTCTCTCACACGGCATTCCAGACAGATATCCTTACATCCACACATTTTATCTTCCCCCCCCCCTCCTCCTCCCTCTACCTCTGTTGTTGCCTTTTGCCTCTGAGGACAGCATACCACAAAATGACTAGCTGGCACACAAATAGATCGTGTTTTCAACCATTAATTAAAGAGAGCGTACACATTCAAAGTAGCTATATGGGGGGTTTACGGGGTGACACATAAAGAGATGGAGCAAAACATCACCGGTTTTCAAAGCTGCGAAGCCTCCAATCGCAAGATGATTGCTGTAATTAGAAGCTCCATTTGGAGGCCAACCCTTTATATGTAAGCTGCAGTGCTAACACCACCGAGCATAAGGGAGCTACAGATTGATCCACAAGGAAAACCTTTTTTTTTTTTATGAGGTGTTAATGTTGTGGAATGCTTTTCAACTGAGTCTTAGGAGCTTCGATAGGAAAGAGGCCCTTAGTTTCAGGAAAAGAAAAGTACGGGATTTTCAAAAACGTTTAGAGCTGTAGCCATCTGTGCTGTGCTACAAAAACAAATTGAATCAAGTATGGGGACACTTTTCACCGTTCTTTGATAGATTTATGACTAAAGCAGCAGTCCAAAAAGTGAATCTGAGAACGACAAATATAAACCTGCATATTTCACATTGCATTCTCAAAAGTCCTACTTTTCCTGGCCTTCAAAAGTGCCATAATTTTGGGTGGAGAAATGCGTCAGTGGGCAGCGGGTGCCGGATGCTCTGATGTGCCTAGCTTTTAAAGCTAGTGAAAGAGAGTCTGAGTCAGAGATCCTCATCTTTCTTCTCATTGAAAATGTGCCAAATATTTCATTTGACCATTTTTGAAGTTTACACTGTCCCTTTATTCTAGGTTTATTTGGTTTTTCAGCCTAATGATAGCCTGCTTCACTCACATTAGCATCTGTTTGGACATTATAGTCAGAGTTTCTCTTTCTGTTTAGCTTTCAGGCCTGTTGTCTGTGAAACCAGCTCCCAGTTTGGGAGACAGAAACTCTCTCTGCTTTTAGGATTAGGCTTAAAACTTTCCTTTTTGATAAAACATTTTGCAAGGGCTGGAAAACGTATTCCCCAATCTTCCTTTAGGTACACTGCAATAGACCTAAGCTGCTGGGGGCTTCCTACGAGCGGCTATATAAATTAAACTTAATTGAATTGATGAACTGAACACTTGGAATCAATTTCAGATCTTTTGTATGCTTCATTTGTAAAAGGATAGCAAGGGAATTACTTTTCAGTCAACCAATTATTTTTGATCTCCAAAAACCACCACTATTCTATTATTATACACCCTTAAAATAAAGCTGAAAGTCTGACCTACAGTCACATTTGAATCATTGAATTATTAAGTAGAGAATCAACATTGCTTACTGGTCAAAAACTTCTCAGGGTATCTCTTTAGTGCAGTGTGTTACTTATCATTAAACTGACTCAATATAAATGCCTTCTATAAACCTTAAACTATATGTTGTTTGCTGTTATAGTAACTGTATTATAGCACATTTTCCTTTCTCTCTCCTCCTCAGCTTGTAACAATTACTCTCATGTAGCCTCCATCTTGAGTTTGGTGGGTTTGGCGCTTTGATCCTTACATATTGATGTGTTTGCCCAGGTGTTTCCATTGCTCTCCGAGGATATAGGGATGACGAAGGGCTCTCAGCCTGACTCAGTCCATGAAGAATATGTTTCTTTTTTTGATGTTGGATAAAAGGCCTCGGTTGCACCAACAAAGAGTTTTATAATGCAGGCAGCATGCAGGAGGTTACGGTTTTATTATGGAGTCCCTTTTGAAATGAAACACTTGGTCTTTTCATGAACCAGAACTCTGACTTGGATTAAGGCAAAAGGACAGAAACCACACAAAGGTTCTTAAAAACGAGGTCCCACTAGAGGATAATGATGTTATGTGACTAGATTTGGACCAGAGGAGTGGGCCCACCCTTCAGCCCTCTGAAATGATTCCTCTGACAGTTTGCTGCTTTGACACACTGTGGATGGGTCACAAATCCTATTTTTTCTTGGGGGAACTTTCTGCACGACAAAGTCAGTAAAATATGCAGGGGATTAAAAACACATACAGTCTGCAAACACAGCGTTGCCCTTGCCAAAGAACCATAAACACATGCCTCACTCCATGACACAACCACCCACCCTTCTCTCTTCAGCTCTTCTTACCATCAGCAGATTTTTCCAGAAGAATGTTAAAACGCTAGAGTCGTGTCCTGGCAGCGCGACCGTGCTTGTTGATCACAACCCTTTTGTTTACTGCTCAGGAATCCAAATGTGTCATTACAAGACGAGGCTCTGCTCCTCGCAGAAACCCTATCCACTGTCAGATTCTTCTCCCTCACCGCCTCTGTTAAATAAGTGCTTGGTGAAAGATGGAGGGCGTAATTAAGGAATCTCAGCTCGCGTTTCTTCAGATGAGGACTTGCAAATTACTTATGAGCCAGTTCACAGGTGCTCTTGTGTACTTCTCCTCTCATTTTATTAGCAACAAATCAATCCTCATGATGAGGAGGAAACTTTAATGCTTAAAGTTCCAGTCAAGGCACAGCAAACATGCTACAAAAAACACCATTGTGGTAAATCTTGATTAACTGGTGAGAAGCTTCCCCAGCACTTCAGTGTAAACGTGGTGTCGCCATTATCACAGAGAATTAAATATTTATATACTATGGGACTGAATTAACAGAACTTTTTTCCACATTTTGCATTTGCATTTACACAAACATGATGAAAATACAGTGTACAAGGCAAAAAGTACAAACACAGCCTGACCTCAGGCAGCTTTCTTGTCATTTCTTTAAGTAGTCTTCAGAAATAGTTCTCCAGGCTTCTTGAGGGCATTCAAAGCTCTTCTTTGGATGATTCTACCTTTTATTATCTGTCTGTTCGTTCAAACCTCCTCAGAAATGTTCTCAGTGAAAGGTTATCTGTCAAGTAGCCATTCTTAAGGAAGGGAAACAGGGACAAAAGGCTAAGGTATGCCACATTGCACAACCTCGACTGAAACCAGGCCTTAGGTTGTGATGACCGTATATGAACTCTTTAGGTCAAATTGTCATTAATGTGCGAAGAGGAGGTCGGGGAATGCGTCAACAACATCTGTAAAAGAAATTTTAGAGAAGCTCCAAAATGTTAGGTTGGTAAAAGTCAAATTAAGTTTCCACTTTTTAGATCATGTTTTTGTAGTAAACCTCAAATAGACCTGAAGGGTTTTTTTTCAAGGGTTAAATATTGACATGGTTGCATTTTACATATGTCTAGGGATACTAGACACATCTAACCAACAAACTAGAAATGAAACAGGTTTTAAGCATTTAGTATTTAAGTTCTGATTGAGACACTAATGCCACGCAGGGATTTCTGCCAATTCTTTGGATGATTTGGAGACTGTCTTTCAGCACTAATGGTGATACCTAAGAGCAAGTGTGAAAAACCATTTGTCTCTGCTTTGTCAAACCTATCATTAAATTTGTATGTGCTTGCAGGAATGAAGGTGTGCGTGTCTTGCTCTAAGGAGCAACTCCCGAAATGCACTTGTGGGCATTTCTGTTTTTGTCTCACTCTGGCTGACAGTCAGACTAAACCATCAGATAAGCGTGACAGCATGTCAGAGTGTAGTAAACGCTCAGAGCAAAGATGCCTGGATTGCATTTCCTCCTGTCAGAAGGGAAAAGGGTGTGGGTGTAATTACACCACAAATGACTGTATCTCTTTTTAATAATACAGGAATTACAGCTGACAGATTAGCGCAGACACATGTGTTTTGCGGGGGGATTTCTTTTTTTACTTTTATTTTTTCATTCGTTCTTTAATTTGCCTCTTTTTCTTCCCCACCCTGCCCAGAAAAGATGTTTCTATCACAACTTCACACACTTCCAAGGTAGCTAGAAGAGAGGAAGGCAAAAGAGTTGGAAACACAACATTTGTACGTAGAGCAACGAGTGTGGTCCATGCTGAAAACAGAAAGTTTAACTTCATAGTTTCAGGCCTCAGAATCTCTTTTGGCTGCATTCACTGTGCTGTTGGAACATTTGTCACTGCTTTGTTTAGGACATTGAGTTTAAATTGCCTCTGCAATACATACTTCAGTTTTATTGTCATTGCATGATGCAAACTATTTAAAACCACACAATTATTGCTACAATTTCCCCTCTTTGCCTCCTCTCTCCCTTTTATTGACCAACCCAGTTTCTTTGCATATTTCTCCTTATGTCTGGCTCTGTGATCACAGCGCTGTGCCAAGTAGGTTTCGGCATCGTTGTCAGTCCGCCCTCATTCCAGCATGGTGACCCTAAACGAGGAGAGAAAGGGACAAATAAAAATGAGGGTGACGCTGATTTCAGAGGCTGGAGTTGAACCAAAAAGCTTAAACACTTAGAATTATTGTCTTATTCATATTTTCCTGCATTACAAGGGACTTGAAATAGTGAGTAATTTGTTCATTTTAGAATACAGCACTTCATGTATGAACATAGGGCAAGTATGCATCTCCCTTGACCTTAAAAAAAATGTGAAAAATCTAATTTACTGCCATCAGCACACAGTGAGCGGGTAAAATAACAACTGTTTAATACGCCAGTCCATTACAGCCACAAATTATGGTGTCAAGTATCACAGTATAAGCAGATTAGTGCAATTATCTGTTGCCGCAGCCATTTTGCAATAAACTGTCATCATGTGAAAAAAATTAACATTTTTTGGGGGGGGCAAGTTTGGGAAATACTGCTGACAGGAACAAGTGTATGTGTTGCACAGAAGTCTAACCTCTGGTTCAGAGTCTGGGAATGTCCTGAATAATTTAATGTTGACACCAAATAATGAGACGGTCCCAGATACCAACCCTGAGCGGAGGTCACAGGATATGGTCCTGCAGGAATAAGGCAACATGTGATGAGCGGCACATGGAAAAAGACGCAGGGAAGGAAGATTTCTGACAGTGTTACTAGCATATATAATACTTTATTTACCCTATATAACAATAAGAAGGGTCAAATACAGTGATAACGAGGTAAAATGAGGTCAGGTTATAAGGGTGCACAGTTCCATTAAGTCCATAACATCACATGTTTTGCTATCTCATATCTCTGTTATGGTTCCAATGTCCACTGGAGGCATTTCGGGCCATTTCCAAGCAGTCTGCCCTACATACATAATGTGGTTTGTTGTTTTTCTGATGTGGTAATGTCAGATTGGGTATCAAGAGAGTTCAAGGCCAAATAGCAGCCACGTGGTCTTCCTGTTTGTTGTAGGTGCTAGCATGTATTCAGTTGATAACATGCTAAGTTAAGATGCTGACCTTTGTAAATGCTTCATGCAGTTTTTACTTATGTCAGCATGTTAGCACTGTGACATATTAGCATTTAGCTTAATGCCCTAGCTGCTAGCAGGGCTGTAGCTATTAATATTATTTACATGGTATATAATATGAATAACAATGGCTACATGGTATATTGTATATACCATATCTTATTTAATCCTATTTCACATTCTGGGTGAGAAAATGTGGCTGGATATTTGCTAAAGAGCTAAGAACTGTTTTTTCAAGCAGTTTTTTTGTGTAAAACTAGTTATTTGGAAGAGTGGGTCAGCAAGATACATTAGCTTACTTAACAATCATCAGCAAGTGTGAATACCTCTATGAAAGAAGAGTTTTTTTATGCTTTACATTCTTCAGGCTTCAATTAGCATGTAAAAAATTCTTGAAAACTGCAAAAACTCAAAATTTACCAAGTATATTTGTCTTATTTCTAGTCAAATTTGTCTCATTACACTTAAAATAAGACACAATCAGCTAAAGGGCAACATTTCAGTAAGCTAAATGAAGTTGTTTCAAGACATTTAATCTTGAAACTAGAGAAAAAAACTAGAAATTTTTCATTTGTGTTAAGTAAAAAAATCTGCCAGTGAAGCAAGATTTTTTTTTTCCACTTATTTCAAGCTATATATAATACAAGTGAAAAATCTCTAGTTTTTCTCTAGTTTCAAGATTAAATGTCTTGAAACAAGTTAATTTAGCTTACTGAAATGTTGCCTTTAGCTTTTTGTATCATTTTAAGTGTAATGAGCTAATTTTGACTAGAAATAAGACAAATATAAGATTTTGAGCTTTTGCAGTGCAACCACAATTATAACAAGACTGAACAATTATAGTTGGTGTAGAAGGTTTGACAGCAGCTAAATCTTGGACCAAACTGGCTCATGCAACTGGACAATGATCCCAAGCACAGCAACAGATCTAAGACAGAACAAGTGTAACAAAAGGGAACAAAATGTCGCAATGGTCATTGTAGCATGGCCTTATAGAGAATGTAAAACCTAACTTGAAAAAGCAATAGAAAAGCATGCTGTAAAATATAACACTCTTTTTCAGAAACAGCTGTATACTGTGTTTGTTTTTTGCTTTTTACAGAATACTCCATACTAAATAGCCTCTGTTGGGCTTGTTTTGATGGGGCTAGTAAAAGATCTTTAAAATACAGACTGTCCATCAGTCAGCGATTTGACCTTACTCTTCTAGAAAAATCACTGAAGTGAAAAACACATGCCTTATAGTGGTTTTATATTCACATATGGTATGCGTGCACATGTGCATAAAGGTTCAATGTTCTAGATAAAGGCTTGTCAGGCAGTGTGCTTGATCACAGAGTGTTCTGCCAACAAAGCCACCAATTAAGAATCACAACTTTAACTAGTTGACACATAAAAATGGATATCAGCGGTGCTATACAACGACAGATCCATGATTGCATTACACATGAAGCTGGAGACACACAGTTGTGTAACACATCTGTGTTTAGAGAAGCACAGACGGCCTGTGAGCATTGAGATTAGAAGGCTGTAGGAGGGTGATGAACATGCCACAACAGTTTGGGATGACATGCCAATAAACGACAGAAGCATCCATCCAATCTAATGCGGACGTCCTCGCAGAGAGAGAGTTTGAATAGTTGTTTGTCGCTTCTGCTTGGCTTCCTTTGTGTAATATTTCTGTTTTCACTTTTAACACATTATTCCTTTCAGTTCTTTGGAACAGTGTTTTGTCCTAGCTACTGTTGACGTACTATTGGAATTCGTCATGACATATTTGTTTTGAGGTCCCTAAAATAAAAGGTTTCTTCTGTGCATGCCAGACAACAGCACATTAACATGATATATAGGTTTGGAGATGTGCTGGGCTTTAGCTGGCCAAGTGATTTATAACAGAGTCTAAAGATATGAGGTGAAATGAATGGATTAAGTATAATTTTTTGGTGGAATGAAGAACTTCTGTATACTTAATTCTGAAATTTGTTTTATTTAAATTTATTCTGGATACATTTAATGATTGTACCTTCTTCTTTTTTTTTCTTTCTTTTTTTTTACCAAATCTACAGTCACACGAAAAAGTCGCATTTCATGTGACATGCAACAAACCCTCAATCGGATAAACTGTGCTGTGAACGAACAGCACCTTCTCCTGTACCTTCTGGATCCACATGTTTAAACCAGGTTCCCTTACTGATGTAACGCTGCCATTCAGAGGGGCTTGGGCCTGGCACTAGCTTGTGATCCCTGAGACCTCACAGTTTCAGAGCGAGGAGATCTTTCACGTGTAGGTTAAATGTGTTAACCACTATAAACTTTAGTGTGAAGGAGTTGTTGTAGTGTTTATTTTATGAGTGTGACAAGGGCTGGTTCTACTTCTGCTTTTTCCAAAGAATGTTTTCCCCAATCTTTGTTTAATCAGTCACTTACTCACCTCAGTATATTTACTTTGTGTCGCTTCCCCCGTAGTCCCTGGATTGTCTATTTATCACTCACTTGTTTAGTAGTCCAGTAATTCCATGTGGTCACTGGGATTCTTCACCTCTGACTATTACCTGTTCATGACCCCTGTGTTTGCCTGAGCACTGTAGTGTTTTTGAGGTTTCGGATGTTTTGGGGTTTTTTTGTATTTCTAACTCATCCCTGCCTGTTCTAGTTTCCTCACCTACACTACATCCACACCTACACACACCCAATAAGTTAATTTAACTCAAAACCTTTGGTGAAACTGATTACATGAAATATTTTAAGTAACTAAAACTTAAAAATGAAAGCTAAATAAACACGATTTATTTATTAGCTTTAGATATATATATTTTTTAAGTACCATTGATAAATGTTTTTAAGTTATATCCACATTTCTGTTTTAGTACTCTGTACTTGATATTTTGAGTTTCAAGTACAAAATTAACTTAAGTAACTTTTAGAAATTAATATAGTTTTAAAATGTTAACCATTTTAAGCTAACAGGACTCAAAAATTTCAAATACACATAAGCTCTTGTCATATCCAAATCTACTATGTTTTGAATTGGATATCAAATTAAATTGTGCTCAAAATAAACAATTACACATGTAAAAACATAAGACAGCAAATATAAATTCAAGTTACACATTTATTGAGTAATTTTAGCACAAAGCTTTCCTGACAAAATGTCTTAACATTTGCATCATTTCAGAGAACTAAAAACACATTTAGCAAGAGGAAGAGCTGTAATCCTCTTTCAGTAAGACAAATTGCGCACAGTAATAAATGACAAATTATATTCTCTTGCATGCATGTATGTCACAAAAATTGTTAAAATTATTGGTAACCTTTTTAATATGCCAATACTGTGGTTTTGCAAAAAAACAGCAAAGGGTTACTGCTGAAGTATGAAATAGAGTCTGCAAATACCAAGATTTTCTTTGTTCTAATTTTTTAAACTTATACAGACTTGGAAACATAATAATCTGAATTACTTGCTTTAACAGGCACTTGAGGGCTGTGTAGGAACCCTAAACATTAGTCTGCTGACAAAAGATCATTTTTAAAATTTTGCACTTTGGCCTACAACTTCCAATCCTCCAGAACCATCAAAACACACTGAAAAGTCAAAAGTCTTGGCCATACATTTTGGATCGCTTAGATGCAGGGCGTAAGTCAGTCCAAATATTACTAGAAATGCATCAGCCAGGGTAGGGAAATCAATGATTATGTTACCCTAG
>VUQR01036958.1:0-21584 GCA_015108515.1 Hemichromis elongatus
TAGTCATATTTAAACCCCCTTAGGTTTTCTTGTACTGAGCATGTCATAGAGTTTTGACAAGTATTTTAATGTTTTAAAATGCAAATACACTGCAAGTACAATAGTGTACAATACATTCTACATTAATTATAAAGTTCACAGTATTAATGCAACAAAGAAAAAAATGCCAAGAGTTTTACAACAGTAAAGATTAAACCCAAACTTAGTTAGTGTATCAAGCTTTTGATAATTCAATGTTTATAATTCTGAGGCACAACTGTGTGCATAACAATTTTACTTTTAGATAACTGCAGTATTTTAAAGAGATAAGCATTTAACATGTAAATAAAAAAATGTCACAGTGCAGTATGTTTAATTGCTTTATTGTTTTCATCCACTTTATGCTGTTGTGACCAGCAGTAACACAGACAAAAGGAATATCTGAAAAAAAAAAAGATTTCTAGAAAAAAACCCACTCTACAGGTATAAATCTATTTTAGACTCTACTGTAGACTTTAAGTTACTACATAAATGAAATTTAGTTTCTTTTATGATGTACTGACCTATGCTGCAAATTATACTACCATTCCTATCCTTGTAGAAAGCAAAAAGCATTGGGATTTTGAAATTCTTTAATTTTCTTAATAAGAAGCTCAGTTGTTTTATTGCCCTTCAGCTGCTTTTGGCTGTGGTTCCTCCTGAGTTTGAGTTGGTAGGACGCCCTCTAAGAAAGTACAGAAATACTTTGGTGTGTTTAAGTCAGGTTTCCTTAACAGTAAGTAGCATTTTGGAAAGTAGTAGGCTGCCAAAAGTCCAAAGTTGCTTGCCAGGCTGAAATAAACATGGACAATTGACCTGTTCTTGTTAGCTGAACTATTGTTTCCTATGTAGATTGGAATAAAGATCACCCAAATGACACAGTAGATCAGGGTGGAAAAGGTGATGTCCCTGGCTAGGTTATACTGATGATGAGGCTCCACTGCCATGAAAGTGCACATGAATGATGCAAGGGCCATAACACCATTGAAACCGTGCATTAAAGCAAATCCAGTCAAAGGTGAAACAGGACATGTGATGAATGATTCTACAAAGTCTATTGTCATATTTGCCACATATTCAGATAGCGAAGGGCCTTCGTGAACAAACCAGCCACAGAGACCAGCCTGCACAGAGCAGCAGATCAGCACAAACAGCCAGCTCACAGGGCCTCTTAACGTATGCAGGTGGGAGGCAGCCATCTCTGGGAACTCTGTCACACAGAGTATCTGTTTGAAAATAAAAAAGTTAGCATCCCGATTATATGTTTAATTTTTTTTTATTGCATTATGTTTTTTGACCTACAATGGTTGTGTTTTTATGGGTTTTCACTTAAAAACAACTGTTAGGTCTGCACTCGCAGGCCTCACTGACTCAGAGACTTATCCCTGGTGAACAAAGCAAGACAATAAGAGATTGACCGGTTTTTGACTTGCAAGGGAAGTCCGCTGTACCAGGAGCTTGGAGCTCCAAATTCTAGCTTCCCCTTGCAGCATTTTTATTCAGTGAACACACAAGCACCCATTTTGTAAAACCTATATTTTGTCATACAAGTTAAGGCCTTGTGTGTGTGTGAGTATACGTGACTCCCTTCTCCACCATGTATGTTTACAATCTCCAAAGCTATCAAGTCATAAAAAGGGTCCTCTGCCCTCACCTTAATATATGGCTTAGCCCTTTAACATTCCACCATATATAAAGCTTAGGTGAGGCCTTTCAGGGCAGAAAGTAAACATCCTTTAGCCGAGAAGAAAACCCATAATCTTTGCATGAAATGTGCCTGAGATGAAAACTAAAGCTAAATAGCCTCCCCCAACATTCTCCATACAGGGGCGGAGAAGAGAGACAGAAAGTTTAACAAGGTCTACAATCCTAAGCTCAACAATGACAACAAAATCACCCCAACAACAACTTCAGAATGTCTTTGAGAAATCTTAAGTAGAATTAAGCCCTTACACTTGTATGGCTCCACAAACCTGTCAAGTTACAGTTTATGCAAAAATAATGTACAAATTCTAAAATGTGGCAACACCACACATAAGATGAAGCTGAGCATCTAACCAAACGGTTACAACTGCCTTGTAAATATTAGACAGAATAATGTTTTTGCAAAACACTGAAATGAAGCAGTTAAGTTAAAATTTGACCTTTTATATGTAAAATGTTGCCTTTTACAAATAATTTCTGATCTTTTTTTTAACTGTTGGTGTATTATTTATAAAGTTCTCACTGAAATCCCATTTCTTGACACCACAGTGATTATAATTGATGTTTTATGTGTGTGTAAGTATGTGTCATAGTAATAATCAAAATAATGTTTAAAAAAACTTATTGAAGACTGGAAAGCTTAGGGAAGACAAAAAATTAAAACACTGCATACATTCTATCTATTTTTTTTTTTATCTAGCCTCCTAGGTGGGAAAGCTCAAGCCTGTTCTTTGACTGATTCTGCAGTATCTGCACACTGCCATCGTGGGGCAGCATTTCACAAGTCTTTACTCACCTGTAGTGAGATTGAAAGAGTAATAGAGAGGGTGAAAGTCTGGAAAATGGAAGTGAAGGGCAGCTGAAGATGACACACCACATCCCCTGGCTCCCCTAGGAAGAGCAGTAGACTGAGACTGGCTCCCATCAGGCCGAGCACAGCCACAAAACTCAAGGCGCCCCCCGAGGCTGTTACCAGGGGGGTTCCTCGGTGCATCAGGAACACGACACCCACTGACCCTTGACATATCAGCAGGAGCGAACCAACCAGCATCATTATTACAGCACCCTGGCTGTTCCAGGTAAAAAACTTAAAGATGGGGTCAGTGCAGTTCGTGCTGCGATCATGGGACCACTGACGGTCAGGACACTTAGTACACTGGGTGTGATCTATGAGTGAAAAAGCACAAAAATTTGGCTTTATTAAAAAGCAAAATAAAACATCACAACAGTACACAGACGCAACATTTAGAGATCCTATCTTGCACTGGCTACATGTTATATATGACTTACTTCATTTTTATGCCTTCTTGCAGAGAAATAGATAAGAAAATTATTCCCCTTATTTGAAGACGAAAAGAGAATTTGAAGAGGAGAAATTTATTGCCTTAATTAGCAAAAGTTAATGCAGTTCAAGGTATTTCAAATATAAAACAAAAAATAAAATAAAAAATATAATAAACAAGTCTTTTGCCAAATTCTCAAATTTGAGCTCAAGTACATCCTATTTCAAATGATCACCTGTCAGATGTTTCTACAGCTTGACTGGAGTCTACTTGTGGTAAATTCAGTTGATTGGACAAGATTTGGAAAGGCACACATCTGTCTATTTAAGGTTCCATAGTTGCAGTGTATGTGAGAGCAACAACCATACCATAAGGTCGAAGGGATTTTTTTGCAGATCTTTGAGACAGGATTGAAGCATTAAAGTTCCCAGTGAGCACAGTGGCCTTGTTTATCTGTAAATGGAAGAAAGTTTGAACCACTGGGAGTCTTCCTAGAGTTGCTGGCTGGGCCGATCTGAGCAATTGGGGTTGAAGAGCCTTAGTCAGGGTGGAGACCACTCTGATAGGCCTCAAGTGCTGTTCACCGAAAGGAAGAATAACCTTCCTGAAAGACAACCATTCCTACAACACTGCACCAATCAGGCCTGTAGGGTAGACTCGCAAGACGGATGCCGCTCCACAAGATTAGGAACATAACAGCCTGCCTGGAGTTTCTCAAAAAGGTACTTGAAGGAGTCTCAGACCACGAGAAACAAAATTCTCTGGTCTGATAAAACAAAGATCGTACTGTTTGACCTTAACTCCAAGTGGACCTCTGATTGTGTTGAAGGTTCATCTTCCAGAAGAACAACAACCCTAAGCACACAGACAGCATAACAAATGTGTTGCTTTGAGACCACTCTGAATCCAATGAAATATTTCTGGAGAGATTTGGAAATGGCTGTGCACTTACAATCTCCATCAAGCCTAATAGAGTTTTAGAGGTTCTGCAAGGAACAATGGGAGAAACTACCCAAAAACAGCTTTGTCCCAAATACAGCATCATACTCAAAAAGACTTGAGGCTGTAATTGCTACCAAAGGTGCTTTAACAAAATATTGAGCAAAGGCTGTGAATACTTATGTACATTTTATAAGTTTTTTTTTAATTTTTAGAAATACTTATATCATTTAGTAGAATTAAGAATTTCAAACAACATGCCAACATGGAGTATTGTGAATTTAATCCATTTTTTGAATAAGGCTGTCACATAACAAAATAAAATATTGCAGAAGTGAAACACTGTGGATTCTTACTGGGTGCACTGTATGAGCATGAATATCATAAGCCTCTTGACAAGAATGCAAATAAGCAACGTCACATATCTGAGACAACATTACCTTTATTTGCCTGGTAAGTGCCTGCCAAACAGTCAATACAGTCAAAACAGCAGGAATAGAAGCCTTTGACTCTGTGGACCTGGCCTTTGTCACATTTTGCTGAACAGGCGGACACAGGAATCTGTAAAGGTTGCGGTAGAAAATTTAAAATCTAAAAATGAATCATGAACTGGACATTAAGGCTTTTACATGCTATAAGTTGTGAATATTTTACAAACATTACCTGTTTAGTATGCCATTGAAAGAGGGACTTGTTGAGGAACAGCTTTTGTTCAATATATTTTCCCACATTTCTAAATTCCACTTGAGATGAGTTTGTCCAGATCCACTGAATCACATGATATCCTATGTTTGGGTTACCGTCATTGTCAAAGTCTAGATGTGTGCCATTTATGTTAATGGAAGTGTTCTTTAAAACCTGCAACAGCTTCAAAATGCAATTATTGTTACTCATAAGCTTGATTCCAAATTTTGTAAAGTGTCTCATATAATAGAAGAATAAAATAAATCACCTTCCAGGGATAGATTTTGCTTCCAGATTCCCACTTACAGGCAGCTAAATTGCACTCCAGCAGGTTGTGCAGTGCCTGTGCTACACTATAGACAGCAGCATACACACTGAAAGCTGATGTCTGGACTGCAGATGCTTCCACTATGCTAATGTTGTCTGGTGACAAATTCCAGCATTGTGGGCAGGGATTGTTTCGACTGTCAGGATTTGTCGGTGGAGTCGATGTCTTTGCCCGCTCTTCACTGACTTTCTTGAAGAGCTCCATTGCATAATCGGTCAACAGGCCGAGGGTGTCTGTTTTGTCAAGGAATGCAATGACCGTGCCAACTGTTTCAATGTTGGGCAGAGAAGTCACTAGATAGTGGGTCGCCCAACTTGTGCAACCAATCCACACAGCTGTTAATTTACTGCTGATAACCTGGAATGGAGTACATTGGTTGACTGGTACTGAACAAACTGTCCATTAGTAGAAAATAATACATTTGTTAGTTGCTTTAAATCTCTGCTTCACCAACCTCTCTAAAAAAGTATTCAGCTTGCTTTGCGACAGAAAACACCACCACCACTCCAACATTGGTCGTTTGGATATTTTCTATGATGGTTTTGATCATTGGTGTGGGGTCAGTGTACACTGGAATCAGGCCCTGATAGGCCACGCAGACAGATGTGTTTACTGTCATTTTAGTGAAGAGCTGCACACCTTGTTGCCCATACTCCTCATCACTGCCCACAATGGCCACCCAGTTCCACCCAAATTTCTGTATTAGCTTTATAATGACATCCACTTGCCATTTGTCACTGGGCACCGTACGAAAGAATGACGGGTAGAGAAGTTTATCACTGAACTTGTCGCTGGTAGCCCCATAGCTAATCTGGTGTGGAAATTAAAAAAACAAATGATTTACTTTGAAGATTTACTTTTAAATTTTCAATATTTTTGCACCTCTCAAATTTGTAAATCAAGAGAAAAAAATCTGAAAACTACAAAATGTGTGTATATTCAAACCTGTGGCATCAAAAAGAATCCCAGGAGTTTTCCAATGACTGACACCATTTCTGAGGCAAAAGGACCAATCACTGCAACTATACTGGTCTCATAGTCAGTGTAATTACACTGCACAGGTAGTTCTTGGCTGGATTTTTCAGTGAGGAAAGACAGAGTAGGGTTTATAATAATTGAAGATTGTCTGCATGTGTCATAGATTTCATAACCTAACTTGATGCCAGGGAGTAGAATCTGGTTTGCGTTGATTTCATCCACTGCATATTTCATGGCTATAGCAAGTCCCAGTACACGTTCATTTATCCTGTTCAGCCACAAGCAGAAAACAGTAGAACTCATTGTAAGTCAGGTTTAGCATACACTGTTATTTTGAGTCTCAGATTATTTAAAAAAAAGGGTTGTTCACAACCATCCTTACCTTTCACATCTTATCTGGTTGGGCTGTGTTATGTCATTGAGATTACTGGTGACATCGTTAATGGGAAACAGCCCTCCGAGCATAATGTCTCCAGACAAACTGAAGAGGTTGGTAGAAATGTTGGTGACCCATTCAGGCAAACTCTCGCTGCAGCTCAGTCTAAAGAAACAGCAGAAAGCCAGCAGAGTGAAACGTAAAGCCATAACGCCAATAAGAAGGAGACTGAAGCCACAGCAATAAAGGCACTGTGCTTATGCCAGTGTTTTGGAAATGATTGTTTTAAACAAATTCACCTATAATTCCTCATGCCCTTTCTCTCCCAGCCAACGTAACCTGACACATAAGCAAAAGCAAATCATACAAATAACAAATCAAATGTCATGTATAGTAAGAATAGACATGAAAATTTTTACATGATTAATCTTTTTAGTCATACCAAAATATAAACTTGGAATATCGTGTGAGCATGAAATAATGCAGTGTCCTATACCTTAATGTTTTTCACATTGTTGGGATAATGTATTTAATTAGCATAGCAACGACGCACTTTCCACACTGTGTACAGATATGTTTGCTTATGCTGTTCCAGTGATGTTATCTAACCAGAGTAATTTTCTGAAATTTGTTGATATTTGTTTATGGTTTGAAATTTGTTTCTGTTTTGTCTAACTATATCTCATAAGTGTCATGATTCGTGATTTCTCATGTTTGAGTTGTGTTGGAGTATGTGGGTTCTCATTATGTGTTTTCTGTTTATTCTCACTGTTGTTCTACTAAATTGAGGACATATTATACTGTGGAGGACTTTGGTGCAGCTCTGCTGCAAAGAAAGGGTGGTGCAATAGCTGTCACGGCGGGGACTGCACAATCAAAGCAAACCCAAAACCAGGACACAGAGGACGACAAACTGTGATAAACTAAAGGCGAGTCTTTTATTATGGCTGATGGGAAAACAGGTATAAACAATGAAGCAAAAGCAGCAGGTGGCAATACTAAAGGTAAACCTAAACTGGACGTAACTAAACTCTGACTTAACTGTGACTCTAAGACAAAACTGTGATGACGTTGATATATACCTGAACATGATGGTGGGCAGGACCATGAGAGAAACTGTGAAGGTTTACCCTAAAACTACAACATGAACATGCCCTGAACACCATCATGAAACACACTTGACATGACACAGAGTTGCACAACAGACAACCTGATGCTGACTGAACGAAAACACACACACAAAATACAAATAAGGGATGATCAAGGGAAGTGGAATCACTTGGGGAAACAGCTGATCATAATGGCACCACGGGGGAAGTGTAAACTAAGCACACAGAACAAGGAAACAAGAATTCCATATAAACAGGAAGCACAACTTGATGCAGACATGACAAGAACTTGATGACATGGGACACACAAACAAGAAACACAAGTCATACTGACACACACAAGGGGACATGAAACTATAATACTAAACTAAACTATAAAACACTCAAGGCAATAAATAGTAATACTAAAGGTTAACTCTTCAAAAATAAAAAATAACTCCACAAATGCCTTAACTTAGAAACAGCAAACAAAGTACAATAAAAAACAAACAAAACAAAAAAACAGAGCAACACAAAACACTGGGTCAAAGACCCAGCCCCTGACAGGAGTTTCAAAAACTCAAAGGTGGAAATCACTGTTGTAAATAAAGGATCACTTGCCTGCAATGCTGTCCGTGTGTCAAAAACCCAGCCCAGGCATGTCGGAGACACAGCCAGCACAGCACACACCATATTGCTGGTGCTGATGGTGGGAAAGTTGTAGAGTTGCAGCAAGAGCAGGCGGGAATGTGGCAAGTGCAACTGGAGAAGCTGTAGGACCGCGCTGATCCCCTGACGTAGGTTATGTATAGACTGGTTCCTTACTGGTGCCTCCACTACACTCTCTGTGCCCGATGCTGACGCTGGACTGGATAAGGGTGGAGCCCATCCTTGGGCCTTCCTAGAGATGTTGTCAAAGCAAAGGACTGCGATTAGCACATTCAGAAATGGGTACTGCAGCTGTTGCCACTGGGGGAAGGCCCAGATGGTGGCTCTGAGCCTACTGCTAGTGTTGCGAGGATGGTTTGCCGGTCTCCAAGGTGAGTGAAATTCAATACATCTTGGACCTGAGACCAAGCTACACACAATCGGGTGGTTATTAAGCAGTAATTTGCTCCAGACTCAGGAATGTCAACTATATACTTGAATATACTATATTTTGCTGTACTATACTATACTACTTTATTGTTGTTTTCTTGTCCTTAACCCTGTCAGTCTCCTCTCCGGTCTTTCTCATTACATCCAGTGGACCTGTGATTAATGGAAAAATAGCAAATCATAAGATCAAAAGACTTCAAACACTCTTCAATCATCCAATAAATGACAGCAAAATGAGAGTTAACACCCATGGCCACAACCCACATACTCAATTCTGCTCAATTCTGCTTCATACTCACAAAAATATTTTTCTTGTCGCACCATTTAAGTAAACAGGCTTTCCAAGAGTGTAAGATTTATAACCAGAGATCGTTGTTACAACAAAGAAATAATCAACCAAACACAAATGTACTTTTTGTGCCAAGTTTATATGAAACCATGGATCCATCCTGCCTTGAATTATTGGTTTAGGATCTCATCTTTGCTTTTTGTGTATGTGTTTCCATTCATCAGGTAGTGGCGTCAAGTTTTCACTGGAGTGAAATGTAGAGGTCTGAGCACTCCTCGCTGCACTGCACAACTGAAGGCCCAACTGCCCTAAACACGTGTTTTAAGAGCTTTCTTTACGAGCGTTTTCCTTTTCTTTCCTTTCTTGCTTAGAGTGAATATTTTCTGTTGCAGGGTCCTGATAACTTCAATTTTGTGTTCCAGAGTGTGGCAAGAGTCTTCCCTGGTGAAATTAATGTTTCTATCCACTGAGTTGATGTGAACAGTGAAGGCTTCTACTTCTTGGGTTTTGATTCGACCCTGGTGTCATTTATGTATCTGTACCAGTGGCTAGGTGCTGTCCCTTTGAAAGGCTGACTACAATGGATGAAAATTGGGAGCCCAATGGCACATCCACGTTTTTGTCTGTAGAAACCCTTGCTTTATTTAAAATATGTGGCAGAGGTCTAACATTGTGCAAATCTGATCAGGGGTAAAGCTGGTTCTGTTTCCTAAGAAGCTGTCTTGCTCTAGTCATTTTCTGACAATCACCACTGCCTCATTTATAGGTATGCAAGTGATGAGTGGGATCACATCAAAGGATACTATGGTTTCATCTGAATCCACTGTAAGTTGTTGTACCTTGGTGGTGAAGTCAGTAGAGTTATACCACGGTCTGTACACAGGGGATGCTATACCCTGCATATATGAACTTTCGAAGATCCACAAAGGAGGATGCCCGCTCAGACCCATTGTTAGCAGTATACCTATAACATTTCCAAGCTCCTTGCCACCATTCTAGCTCACCTTGTGGGGAACTGTTGTGTGCGGTTCAGCAGGCATTAACACACACACGCAGTTAGGAACAGAGGATTACCGGAGCAAAACGCCATCTTTATTTTTCGTGCGTCCTACAACAACAACAGGATCTCACTAGCACCCTCTAGTGCTTCTAGTAAATGCATCTACAGAACAAATGCAGTATGTGGACACAACAGGACCACACCTCAACACATAAAAAACTCTACTGGCTGATGAGTCTTTACATGAGCTTGTGCAATGTAATTTCTTTCTGCATTGCGTCTTTTAGGTAGTGATAAATTAAAATAAAGTAAATCATGAATTTTTTCTGAAGGATGACTGGCCTTTAAGAATATGATGTCCACCCAGATGAGCTAGAGAAAGAGGAAATTACTGGCAAATGGGAGGTCTAAACATCTGGGCTGCTTGGGATGTTGATTCAACAACCCAGATGTGAATAAGTGGCAGAAAATGGATGGATAGATGCACCATGTGCAGAATTTCTATTTCTAATGATGAATTTCTACATTGTGAAAATATATATTATATATTCAAATCAACTACTTCACAGTATACATTTATCACACTGTATCTTTAATTGCATCATTATTTTTATTCAATTCATACTGTTGTGACTAACAATACCTCAAACAAAACAACATTCCTGACTAATAATTATTTTACAAAAGCTCATGTACAAGTAAGAACCTATTGTAGACTACATGTTGCTAAATAAAGTACCATATTTTTTGCACCATAAGGTGCAACAGATTATAATGTGCATCAAGCGAAACAAAACAGTCAGATAAGTCAAAATTTACTCAACTCGTTCTTCTTGCTTCCTCCACATCCGTATCATTGATTCATTAATGTTGAATTATCTTGCAGCTGCTCTATTCCCATGTTGTTGCAGAACAAAACTTTGTATTGTGCACGGATTATCTCAGTTGTTCTCCTGACTGCAGTTTGATCTGTTTACAGCATTCTGCGATTGCATTTGTTTCTAACCATCAGGAACCCTCACCTTAACTAACTACTAAGTTAGTTCTTTTGCACTTGATGACTTTTAAAAGCCTAAATGAATTTTTTTATTTCAAGAGTCATTAACCACGCAGAGAAGGCATCATTTAAATTGTGGAAAAAAGTTAAAAAACAGTTTTATTAAAGTTCTTCATGACGAGTCAAGTGTCCTTTTTTTTGGAAATCAAAATATGGTCACCCTAATGGTATATCATGTTTAGGTGGAAACTGCTAACTTCTAACTCTGTTAAATTTAACAAATTCTGTTTTCATGGATGCCTGGATGATAAACGTAATTCTTACACCTGGTAAAGCAGCAATGCTGATCCTTTTATTAAAGATGAAAGAATCTAGACAGTTTTTAACGCTCAGTGATGTCGCAGTGTTTATTTGACTTTGGGACCTGAAGCAGACGGGAGTTTTGGACCCAGATTACTCCGCGAGGCTCCTTACTACGGTAGTCATAATGCTCCGACAATCCATCAAATGGTGCGACTTCGTATCTTACCAAAGTCATTCTAAAACATTTTTTTGAGAATTTTGAGCATCAAGTACCACATAAAATTGGTTTGAGGTCAGTATGCACAGCCATAATTCATACATTATTATTATGATTATTAGGTGCACTGACATTTTTGAGAAAATCAAAGGATTTGAAGTACACCTTATAGTGCTGAATTTACGGTAAGTATTCTTTCTATGTTATTTGCTGTATGTATTACATGGTTGCAGAGTAATTGAGAAACAATCATTATCATAATCTAGTGAATTTTGTAGAGTACAGGCGCATGAGCTACATTATACAACCAATGTTTTTTAGTTTCTTTGATTTTCTTGATGAACGGTTTAATTGTTTATTGTCCTTCCTGTGCTTTTGGCTGTGTTTCCTCTTCTGTTTGAGTTGGCGGGATGCCCTCTAAGAAGGTACAGAAATACTTTGGTGTGTTTAAGTCAGGCTTTTTTAACAGTAAGTAGCATTTTGGAAAGTAGTAGGCTGCCAGAAGTCCAAAGTTGCTTGCCAGGCTGAAATAAACATGGACAATTGACCTGTTCTTGTTAGCTGAACTATTGTTTCCTATGTAGATTGGAATAAAGATCACCCAAATGACACAGTAGATCAGGGTGGAAAAGGTGATGTCCCTGGCTAAGTTATACTGATGAAGTGGCTTCACTGCCATGAAAGTGCACATGAATGATACAAGGGCCATAACACCATTGAAACCTTGCATTAGAGCAAATCCAATCAAAGGTGAAACAGGACATAAGAGGAATGATTCTACAAAGTCTATTGTCATATTTGCCACATATTCAGACAGTGAAGGGCCTTTTTGAACAAACCAGCCACAGAGACCAGCCTGCACTACGCAGCAGATCAGCACAAACAGCCAGCTCACAGGGCCTCTTAATATATGTAGTTGAGAGGCAGCCGTCTCTGGGAACTCTGTCACGTAGAGTATCTGTTTGAAAAGAAAGGTTACCATCTTGATTATATATATTTTTTATATTTTATCCTACAATAAATTATATATTATGTCCTAAAAGTCTTAAGTTTGGCATCAATACAGGAAATTTACAATTTCTCATTTAAAAGCTTCTGAAAAAAAGCAACCCCATGGAGACAGAGCAATGTTTGTCGTGCCATCCATGTGGATGTTTTGTGAACACCTACCTAAGTATTGTTGCAGACCATACACCCTTTCATGGAAGCAATTTCCACAGATAGCTGTGGCCTCTTTCAGCAGCATAATGAGCGTTGCCACAAAGCAAATATGGCTCAGGAGTGGATTGAGGAGTCTCAATCCGAATGTGATTGAAGGAAGTGTTGCTAATATCTTGGTGCTTTAGCTCCTTTTACTGCTTTAGCAGAAAAAGGAGGACCAGCATGATAGTAGGCAGGTGTCCATAATCTTATGCTTGATCATTGTATAATGTCTATAAGTGATATTAGTGTAGGTTCTAAGTAATTACTAGAATAACACAATTTGTTAATACAAACAGAAAGACTGCACACTTTTATTCTGCTTTACATTGTGCCTCCCAGCTGGGAAATTACAAAAGCAGGTTCTGTAGTTTCTGCACACCGCCATCGCGGGGCAGCATTTTACAAGTCTTTACTCACCTGTAGTGAGATTGAAAGGATGATGGAGAGGGTGAAAGTCTGAAAAAGGGAAGTGAAGGGCAGCTGAAGACGACACACCACATCCCCTGGCTCCCCTAAGAAGAGCAACAGACTGAGACTGGCTCCCATCAGGCCGAGCACAGCCATAAAACTCAAGGGACCCCCTGAGGCCGTTACCAGGGGGGTTCCTCGGTGCATCAGAAACACGACACCCACTGACCCTTGACATATCAGCAGCAGCGAACCAACCAGAATCATTATTACAGCATCCTGGCTGTCCCATGTAAAGAACTTAAAGATAGGGTCAGTGCAGTTCGTGCTGCGATCATGGGACCACTGACGGTCAGGACACTTAGTACACTGGATGTCATCTATAAGCGAGAAAGCACAATTTGGTTTTATTAAAAAAATATTCTATTTAATAATAATCAGATTACCTTAAAAATTTATTTTATGTGTAATTTACTGAATCTGTAAATCTCACATTTATGGTGTCTTGCAGAGAAGCAGTTAAGAAAATCATAACTCCGTTCTCATCAGTGTTTCAAATCTATGGTTATTATTAGTTAACTTTTTAGATTAGATTTTTAGAGGGGCTTTTTGTGGGATTATTTCTTGGTTGCATACAGTGACTCTTTGAAGCTACAACTACCACAATATATTAAAACTAGCTAAAGCATGTTATTCTATGAACTAGAGATGCTAGACTATAGAATAGACAGGTAATTCCCCTTTCCCTTACGGTCGGGCTTTATTCTTCAAGCTCATCTACCAGAGGCCTGGGAGCTTAAGGGCCCTGCGCAGTATCTTTGCTGTTCCTAGGATTGCTCTCTTCTAGACAGAGATCGTGGATGTTGTTCCTGGGATCTGCTGGAGCCACTCGCTTAGCTTGGGGGTCGCTGTACCTAGTGCTCCGATTACCACTGGGACCACTGTTGCCTTCACCCTCCACGTCTTCTTGAGCTCTTCTATGAGCCCTTGGTACTTCTCCAGCTTCTTGTGTTCCTTTTTCCTGATGTTGCTGTCATTCAGTATTGTTATGTCTATCACTATGGCTGTCTTCCTCTGCTCGTCCACCACTACTATGTCGGTTAGCGATCACCATTTTGTCCGTCTGTATCTGAAAGTCCCACGGGATCTTAACTCAGTCATTCTCGACCACTCTAGGGGTGTTTCTCATTTTGACCTTGAGACTTCCAGTCCATACTCAGCACAGGTGTTTCTGTATACTATGCCAGACAATTAGTTGTGGCGTTCCATGTATGCCCTGCATGCTAGCATCTTGTACCTTGCTGTTATGTGCTGGATTGTCTCAGGGGCATCTTTACACAGGCTGCACCTGGGCAGCCCTTATCACAATAATCCAGCCTCTATAGATCTTGTACTTAGAGCTTGTTCCTGTGCTGCCATGATTAGTGCCTCTCTATTGTCTTTCAGTCCAGCTTTGTCCAGCCACTGGTAGGATTTCTGGATGTCGCTAGAATTCTAGATGCTTCTTCTATCTGCTGGTGGTACATACCATGCAGGGGCCTACTCTTCCATGATGGTTCCTCCTCTTGCTTCTCTTTCTTGGGTTTCTGCTGCCTAAGGTATTCACTGAGCATGTGGTCGGTCGTGGCCATCTTGCTGATGTACTCGTGAATGTTCGTCGTCTCGTCCTGGACTGTGGTACTGACACTCGCTAGTTCCTAGTCTCCTTTCTCTGCTTAGTGTACATTTTCAAGGTGCTGGACTTAAGGTGAAACCCTCCATGAATTGTCAGGCGCTTCCGTGTCTTAATGTCAGTGGCTTCTATCTCCTCCTTCGGCCAGCTTGTTATATATTTTGTATATTTATATATTATATATTTTTTTAATCTCTTCACAAGAATGCAGCTAAGAAAGGTCAAATCTCAGATAAGAGTGGACAAACACTTTACCCTTATTTGCCTGGTAGGTGCCTCCCAAACAGTCAATACAGTCAAAGCAGCAGGAATGGAAGCCTTTGACTCTGCGGACCTGGCCTTTATCACAATTTGCTGAACAAGTGGATGTAGGAACCTGCAAAAGTTGTTTAAAAAAAGGAAAAGGAAAAAGAAAGAACACCCCCCCCCCACAGTATCTCAAGTTGCATGATGATTGGGATAAACCGGATGAAAAATCTTTTACGTAATATAACTCACTATAAAAGACTTTGAAAGACTGGGTCAACTAAACCCCAGAACTCCAGAATTAAATTTCAGAAGAAATTGGGTAGAAGCAAATGTAACTATTTAAGTACCTATTCTATTATAGCTTGCTGATAAGGATGTAATAATAAATAACAGAGATAATGATAAGATGGGAAAAGGAATATAATAACATAGAAATAGGTTATTTAAACTTAACACAATAATATACAATTAATTATATGGATTATCACTATTACAAAGACACATAGCGTAATATTACAGTGAAATATATGTAATAATAAATTTTTTTTAAAAACAACCTGCTAGCAATAAAATACTAACACCTGTGCATTTGATTTTTTTTTTACATATGTGTAATAATGAGAGCTCAGGGCTGAAAAATAAAAATGACTTCTTTTTGTATAATTCTGTGTTTATAATCGATTAAAGCAAACTTCAACATGATAATTACCTTGAACACTCGTTCATTATTGTTGGTGATTTTAACATCCATATAGATGCTAAAAATGACAGCCCCAACATGGCATTTAATTTGTTATTTGACTCAATTGGCTTCTTTCAAAATGTTTATAAGAAAGCACTCCGTAAAGCTAGAACAGCTTACTCTTCACTACTGTAGCCAGACTGACAAAAAGTCAGAGTGCTGTTGAGTCAGCTAGTTCACATCACTGCAAGTGCAGCACCAATCTACCTGTTGATCTCCCATTCTCCCCTAACCCGTAAGCAAGACCTCTAACTTTGTGAGTGTGTTGAGGGAGATGTCTTAGTTCAGCTGCCAAGCCCTTGTGGACCAGAGCTTCTGCCAGGCATTACCAGCACACCCTGACTATACTTTAAGGCACACCAGGTCTGCCCAGCATCCTCCCTTGCTACCTGATCCAACTCACCACATTAACAATTGATGGGTATTAACTTGCTATTTCCAGATTGTCTCGTTCTGTTTCCACTGCAGTATTACTCAGGTTTAATCTAATGTGCAACAAATATTTTACCTAATTACAAAAGTTACCTCTGCTGTATGCCATTCAAAGTGGTTCTTGGAGATGTACAGTTCTTGCTCAGAATATTCTCCCACAGTTCTGATATCCAGTTGAGATGAGTTTGTCCAGACCCACTCAATCACATCATATCCTATGTTTGGGTTGCCATATTGGTCAAAGTCCAGGTGTGTACCATTTATGTTAACAGAAGTGTTCCTTAAAGCTTCCAACAGCTGCAAAATGAAATTGATTGTTGGTATTATTGATAAGTTTGTTTCTAAATTGCTTACAGTGGCCTTTATAATGGAAAAAATAAAATAAATCACCTTCCAGGGATAGATTTTGTTTCCAGATCCCCACTGACAAGCAGTTAAATTACACTCCAGCAGGTTGTGCAGTGCCTGTGCTACACTATAGACAGCAGCATACACACTGAAAGCTGATGTCTGGACTGCAGGTGCTTCTACCATGGTAATATTATCTGGTGACAAGTTCCAGCATTGTGGGCAGGGATTGTTAGTATTGGGAAGATTTGTGGTTGGAGTCGATGTCTTTTCCCACTCTGCACTGAGTTTCTTGAAGAGCTCCACTGCATAATCGGTCAACAGGCCGAGGGTGTCTGTTTTGTCAAGGAATGCAATGATTGTACCAACTTTTTCAATGTCGGGCAGAGAAGTCACTTGAGTATCGATGGCCCAACTTGTGCTGCCAATCCACACAGCTGTTAAATTACTCCTGATAACCTGGAAAAAATTGGATTGGTTTACCAGTACTGAAAAAACTAACAGAAACGAATACATTATTTAGTTACTTCAAATTTCTGCTTCACCAACCTCTCTGAAGAAGACTTCAGTTGGCTCTGGGAGAGAAAACACCACCACCACTCCAACATTGGTCACTTGGATATTGTGTATGATGGTTTTGATCATTGGCACAGGGTCAGTGTACACTGGAATCATGCCCTGATAGGCCACACAGACAGATGTGTTGTCTGCCAGTTTGGTAAACATCTGCACACCTTGCTGCCCGTATGCCTCATCACTGCCCACAATTGCAACCCAGTTCCATCCAAATTCCTCTATTAGCTTTATAATGACATCCACTTGCAATTTGTCACTGGGCACAGTACGAAAGAATGACGGGTAGGAAACCTTATCGCTGAATGCATCACTGGTAGCCCCATAGCTAATCTGGTGTCACAATTAAAAACAGAAAATAAGTGTAAGTTACCATTGCTTATTGTTTACATATAAGGCTTGATATATCTTTATCAATTAAAAAAATAAAAACTAAAAAAAAAATTAAAGACTTATTTAGTTTTTTGTAAGATATGTGACATAACCATATGGATTAAGATTTCGATTACTGCGCATTTATTTATTGCATGTATTGCAAATTTCTCAAGTATGAGCAGCAAGAGAAAAAATCCTGTAAATTATAAGAAATATGTGCATTCAAACCTGTGGCATCAGAAAGAATCCCAGGAGTTTTCCAATGACTGACACCATTTCTGAGCTATAAGGACCAATCACTGCAGCTACACTGGTCTCATAGTCGGTGTAATTACACTGCACGGATAGTTCTTGGGTGGATTTTTCAGTGAGGAAGGAAAGAGTAGGCTTTACAATAATGGCAGACTGGCTACATGTGTCATAGATTTTATAACCTAACTTGATGCCAGGGAGGAGAATCTGGTTTGCATTGATTTCATCCACTGCATATTTCATTGCTATTGCAAGTCCAAGTCCAAGGTCATTTACCCTGTTGAGCCCCAAGCAGAAAAAATTACATAAATATATGCAAAATATTAGTTATACAAGACAACTCTTTTTACCTTTGTTGAAGCAATAGTCAAAACGTTTTTAAAATAAGAGGGGAAATTATTTCACTGAAAAACATACATTGGAGATAATATGAAAAACTTTATGAACAAAATAAAAATAATAGGAATGTAAAAAGTATATAAAAACATTTAATCTACTCTAAGTGACAGATTGCTTATAATGCACAACTAACAAAATCAATTTGTGAGGAAAATTTAAATTAAATACACAAAAGAGTAAGAAAGGTTGTGGAAAATGATGGATACAGTAATGAACATTTTTACCACACCTTTATATTAAGTTAAATTTGGTCCAGAGTGTTCAACTTGATGAGTACAGTACTTATTTGTATTTCTTATTTGCTTAACAGGGATAATGAACAGCAACCATAGCAAACATTAAAAAAAACAATTACACATTCATTTAAATTAAATACTGTGATGCTGGTTTTGGTTATTATGTACATGAACTGTTTATAAGTCTGGGGAAACCTGCAGGCAAATAAAGACACATTTCTTCCATGCAAAACTATTTGAACTGAATCCTAATGGAACATCCACGTATTTTCTTCCTTGGGTTATTGAGCATGCTTAAAGACAAAACTTCCCCAGCATTAATGAATAAATTGAAAAACATAGCACTTTGCTACTGTTTTTTAAAATAATTAATTTATAACCTGAGAATCACAGTGATAATTTAAGAAAAAAAAAGATTTTAGTAGAAATGTACTCAAAAGTAATGCATCAATAATGTTGAGAAGAATAATTCCATTCCAGTGAAAAACATTTAATGACTAAAACATGGAGCAGGATTTGTAAATTTTAAAACGTAATGAATAAAGAAGCAATTCATTTGTGAGAATTCCACCCAGATTTATAACTAGATATCTTAGATGTTGTCTTTAGATAGTGTCTTCTGAACTAAAACAGGGCTGGTATCTTTGGAAGATCTTCACTGAAATAGATTCTTTTCAAAATACTTCTAAACATTATCCATCCATTCATTCTCTTCCACTTATCCTTATCAGGAGGTGGGAGGTGAGAGGAGGGGTGCACCGGGGCAGGCAGGCCTATTCAAACCTACCTTATCCCCTAAGCCTAATAACTGGTTGTGCCATCCTTGGCAGATGCGATCAAACAACTCTCCCATGCACCCTCTTTTTTTTTTTTAACTAAATAAAGACTGCATTTTGTATTTAGTTGAGTTATTTTTCTTGAATAATAACATGTTTTCAATTATCTAAATCATGCTTGACAAACATGCAAAAAAACAAAAACAAAAGTCCTTAGTTGTTTCTCTGTTTTTGTTCAGATATGTCCATGTATGTATATATTGTACTTTGTTCCTTTTCCAGCTCCTGTTACAAAATAAAGACACAATCTCAGTTTTTTAAAGAGTTTTTCATAACCATCCTTACCTGTCACAGGTTATCTGGTTGGGCTCTGTTATGTCACTGAGGTTTCTGTTGAGGTTGTTAATGGGAAAGAGCCCACCAAGCATAATGTCCCCAGATAAACTGAAGAGGTTGGTAGAAATGTTGCTGAACCATCCAGGAAAACTCTCACTGAAACCCACTCTAAAGAAAAAGCACAAAGCCAGTAGAGTGAAACGTAAAACCATGATGCCAATAAGTGGGAGACTGAACCCAGAAAGTTTCAGTCTGCTCATATGTCAGGGAATTGTGTTTTTATGCAGATGGTTTTATGCAAATTCAGTCCTCATGTCCTCCTTCTCCTGACCACCCAACCTGACACTTAAGAGCAAATTGTAAGCAAAACAGAAAATTTACATGTGTGGTATGAACGGATATGAACCTTTAAACATTAATAAATAAAACCTTTTTCATCGTAAAGACAAAAAAAGACAAAAAAAATATCAAACTCTTGTGTGTGAAGATTGAATGACACAGTCTCATTTAATGACCTTAATGGTGTTCACATAATTAGGAAACTACATTTAATTAACATGTAACTACAGGTAAAGACTGACTTTGCACATGTTGTGTGTGTTTGTGTGTATGCTGTGTCAGTCGTGTTCATCTTTCCGGAGAATTTTCCTAACATTTGTTTGTGGGTTGAAATTTGCTTCTCTGTGGTGTCTGCCACGAGATGAGCACAAATTCCTTTCCGCCGACTTACTCAGAGTCATCCTTGCATCTCAAATGTTAGTTTTTGGAAGGTTTTCATTTCACTGACTTCATAACATAATTTTGGGGAAAAATTATACTTCTTTTATTCTATTATTGATGCAGTTTTGAGCCACTAAAGTAAATTAAGAGGTGTTTGTCCTGAAATTGGTGATGTTGATGATAACATTGACATGTGATTTGATGGAGTTTTGTACTCACCTCACTATTGGCTTTGCATGTTTTTGCATCTAATGTTGCTAATCCACAAAAACCAACTGAGATATTAGCTCTCATGACATGTACGTAATTCTGAAGTGGACATATATTATCTACAGTTGGGTGAGAAGTTTACATACACTCATCATTGGCATTATTGTCATGGTAATTTGAAGCTTTTATTGTGTTCTTTAAATTGTTCTTGCGAAATAATTGCACAGCATACATTTTAATGACAAAGAAAACAAGAATTGGTATGCATGTTTGACCAATAAAGAGCACAATGGGCAAGACAAAGGAACTCAGTAAAGAAGGAGAATTGTACATTTCTACAAATTGGAAAGTTCTCTTGGAACCATTTCTAAACAAATGCAGATTTCAAAATTATCTGGCATATCGAAGAATAAAGAAAGCAGAGACGGCTGCTCAAATCCCCAAAACGCTGCCCGCTATGCTGATTAAAATGGTGGAGCGAGTCGTGACTACTCAGAATGAGCTCATTAGGGGTAGCACAGATGACATCTTGGCGAAAGTAGCGGATACTGTGAGTACTGAGACCCAGCTCTTTAACACCAAATCTGACAACATGCTGGAGAGGCTGACGGCTGTCGCGAACACTCAGTCTATGGCCTTTGAGCACAAGCTGGATAACATCTCGATGAGGTTGGATAACATCGGAGAGAAGCTCATGGCTCTTTACCGGGACATAACGAGAGAGACCAGTGATGGACATTAGATCATGCGAAAATTTGACACGCACTAAATAAACCACCATTATTCCATTCGGCTACCAGATCGGCGCCAGCTGGGATCTCAAGGCTGGAGCTGAGGCATAACAATCAATTTCTCCCCTGATAACAAACTGTGTTTAGACTCTTTCTTCCCAACGCCTTCGCACGCTTATCTCCAAGGCCGAGTTAGGCTACGTCCACACTAATGCGTTTTCGTTTGAAAACGCATCTTTTTTTCTCCGTTTCGCCCTCCCGTCCACACTGAGACGGAGGGAAAACGGAGCTTTTTGGAAACGGTGACGTATGTTAGTCATATGATGCAGTCATGTGACCACTTTAACTAAGATGGTCAGACGGCATCGTACCGCAGTTGTTTTGTTGTTTTGTTTGCTCAGTTTCAATCAATAAGTTTTTAGTGGCCGTGTTGAAGATTAATATGTACTCATTTGTGACTCGGAGCAACAACTCCACCTCATTATCATTCCATTTGACACATTCGGTACTTTTTCTAGCCATTTCGCCGCTCGTTTTAAAGAGCCGGAAAGTAAACAAACAACAGGCAGGTCGGCTCGTCTAACATTTCACGCATGCGCGGTACTGGACGCGCAAAGGTG
>VUQR01036959.1:0-12316 GCA_015108515.1 Hemichromis elongatus
TTACTGCACGCGGCTCCTGACCACGCTAGCCGTAATGCTCTGACAGTTTATCAACGGTGCGGCTTCGTAGCGTCGTACCAAAGTGGGACTAAAACATGTTTGAGCGCCGTGTGCCACATAACATCAGCGCAACCACAATTCATACAGAGTTCAGACACACTGTCGACAAATTAAATGATTTCAGTTTAAGTTTATAGTACCAAAGATACGCTCTAGGAGTTTAGTACGGTGGTTTGTTTCGGGGCAGGAGGTGGGGAGACTTTGTCTGGGATACAACACGCAGTTTACACACTTTTCATTTGGCACTTCATGGCACTGCTGTAAATGGTGACGATACTAGTAGTGCTGCAGACTTTAGTCGGGACGCTTTCCCCACATTATCTTATATTATTTATTTTAATAATAATAATAGTAATAATAATAATAATAATAATTTCCAAATGTTTTCTTTTGACCGCCCATCTCCTCGTTGAAGGCTGTCCATCTTGTGCTGCCTGCAGGTGAAGCGATGGGGGAGAGGGTGTGTTCAGTGAAGCAGAGTAACGTTGGTAGAGACTAAAGTGGACCAAAGAGGCAAACGTGCGGCTCCACAAATATAATTATCACATAACTTAGACGATATCGATATAAACGATATTGTCACATCTTATATCTCGTACAAAAATATGTCGATATCATTAAAAACTCGATGTATCGCCCAGCCCTAATGGCAGCGATAAACCTGTGACTCGGTGTTCCATAAGTACTCTGTACTCTGGCGAGTTGTAGTTTAGTTCTCTGACCATCCCAGAGCGTTTCTGAGAGCGAGCAGGTGGACGCCACCTCCAGCTCGTGTTTTTTAAATCCTCCTGAGAAACTTCGCGACGTTTCCGTCAGGTGTGCAGTAACTTCCTGTTTGAGACGCGTCTCTGACTTGTGTGTCTGCTTCCTTATGTAGACCACACCAAACCAACAGCAGCAGTAATGGCAGCGGCGGCGCCGAAACGTTTGGACGAGCCAACAGTTATCTCATCAGATGAAGAGCGAGTGGTTGTCACGGATAGCGATGTAAGAAACCATTATACAAATTTATCTTTAACTCATTTCCTCATTTCTGACCACATGAAGCACCCTCAGTGTTCTTTTTTTTTTCATAATAAAAGCTCAGCTGGAAGATTTAATAAATTATTAAAAATAATTTATGGAAAAAATGGAGATGAGCAGAGTGAGAGAATTTAGCTTAATTATATGGAAAAGGTAAGAAGAACCAGGAAGTGAGACTAGGATTAAAACTCCTGGGATTAAATGTGACCCTGATTGGGTTTTAGAAAAGTTAACAAAGTGAAAGTCAAAGAGTTTGGTGAGATTTAAAATCAAGATCAGGAAGCAAACGTCTCAGGTGGGATTAACAGTCAGACTACGATTATGAAGATCTTTGATTGTTGATTGGTTGAACTTGAAGCCCGTACCGGCCGTGCCTCACCCGAGGCGTCTGTGTTTGTGCCAGGTGGAGCAGGAAGACGTTGAAGGTCGGGGCGCTGCCATGAAGATGGTGGTGAACAGTTGGCTGGCGAGGAAGACGAGCTCAGAGTAAGAACCTTCCAAATGAAGGTTGTCCTTGGCTCTCTGAGGGTCACCTGACTCCAAAAACAACTACAGTATAGAAAAGGGGCGGGGCTAAAAACAAATATGAAACGACACCCACTGTGAGAACGCTGCCCTGCGGTACTGGAAGTTGTAACTGTTCACCTGGTGGAGGTCAAAGGAACTGTAGGTTAGTGGGCGGAGCCCATGTTTAAAGTGTCTCGTTGTGTTTTCAGGCTGAAGGAGGAGACGGCGACTCACGTCGGCTCCACCCTCCTGGCAGCTCTCCGATCATCCACGAACGGCTCAGACTTTGAGCAGGAGGTGCTGCTGGAGCAGGTAACCAGGAAACACCTGCATTACAAAGTGTTGCAAAACCAGTTTTACCCCGGTTCTTTTTATTCGTCGGACCTCCAGAGATGACGCCGGGACTCAGTAGATCACTTTTACTAAAACCTTTTATTCAACAAACCGTTACTATAAAACTCTAAACTTCCGGAAGGGAGATGAACACGACCCGGCTATCGCTGCAAATCTCAACTTTGCTTTGTCTTCCCAAGAGTTTTAAAGAAGCGACCCTATCATAAAAGCCACGTGGGGTGTCGTAAATCCCCATTGCTCTAAGTATGCCTGTGTCTGTGTAAGTGCGTGCACGTGGATGCGCTAGCCTGTGCTTATCTGTGCGTGTCTGTGCTTGTCTCTCTGCCTACATGACTTCCTGCCAGTCATAAACGTGTCCATCTCCCAGACCATAATTCTCCAATTACAAACAAAGTTACAAACAGACTCACCAACAGATCACCAACACTGAGACCCCCACTTCTTGGGGAATTTCCACTGAGCTACGTGTCCCTTTGTTTCAGTCACAGAGCTCAGGAAGGGGAGGGGTTGGGCCTAAGTTTATGACACCTTTGTCTTTATTCTTCACAGGGCGGTGTCAGCATGTCTCTACATTATTTTACTTTTTACTTAACACATTTATAAGTCCAAAAAAGCTAGAAATATTCATCTAAAGGAGCTCTCAGCTCTTCCACCTCTGATCAGACCTTCCAAGTTTCTCCTTCAGTTTCTCACTGATCAATCGTGTGTTAAGCAGCAGTTAAACGCAGAGGGGAGGGGTTGTTGACACTCTGCTGAAGAATGCAAGCATGACGTTCTGTGCTCTTTTGTGTTCAAGGCTCGGCACGAGATCGAGGCGCTGCAGTCGGAGATGGAGGACCTGAAGATTCTGAGGACGAGTCTGACGCAGCAGAGGGACGGACACATCAGGGACATCTGTGGCAGAACAGGTGAGGCATAGGTTCATCATACGACGCTGAACTCAGAAAACTCTACGAACCCGAAGGCCTGTGAACCCACACAGATGTTTACCTGCCTGCTTATCTGGAGGCGGAGCTCTAATCCGTTGATGTGTTTGGCTGCAGGTAAGAGCGAGCAGAGGATCCTGAGGAAGCTGCAGCAGCTATCGTCCAAGCAGAAGAAGGTGGAGGAACAGGAGTGGTTGCAAGTGGCCAATCAGCACCCAGCAGGGGACAGGATCTCTGCTTCTCCACCTGCAGACAGTGGCGTGTGTCGAGCAAGTGACGGGATTAACAACATTATCGCGACAACAGCAGTCCAACAGAAGTCCACAGATGCCCCTCCTTCATCTGTTTCTGCCCCACCCACTCCTGCACCTGTCCAGGTGTCACCGGACCACAATGCACCTGTGGACATGAAGCGTTCAAGGACGATTCCAAACATCCTGTCCCGCAGTAAGGCTCAGGCTCCGCCTCCATCTGCGCTCTCAAAGGCAGCAGAAGGTGAGACCAACACCTGCAAGTTTTTAATGGAATGATGGATTAATCCACAGAGTAATCGAGTAATCTGCGGAGTTGGATTGGTGAAAACATCTGTGACATATTCAGGTTTAAGTTTTTAAAGGAAACATTTCCTTAAATAAAGTCTAGAATAGAAAAGCTTGTGTTGAACACATTGGAGCTACTGAGCCGTTCAGTAACCGAAGCATCAAAGCAAAGACTCAATGGATCGTTGCAGAATCTACACAAATGAGTTTTTTAAAGTTTTCAGTTTAAACTTCATGTTTTCGTTCACCTTTTTGTCCAGGTAATCCTCCAGGTGACCCTCTGTCCTTTCAGTCTCTCGTTCCCACTGATGTTCTCTCTCTGGTCGGGACGGGGTTACCCAGGCAACCAGTCCTGACCCTGAATCCAGTGAGAGCGGGATCGATGGTGCTGCAGCCCGCGCCGTCTCCAGGTACCGGCACGTGGCATCCTGAACGCTCTCGGCTTGGCTGTGCTTTTATTTTGAAGCTATGATATTTCTGTTGTGTTTCTAGGTGTGGCCTCTGTCACCCTGAACATTCCCACTCTGACCAATCAGCAGATCCATCTCACCCCACTGCTCTGCCCACCGGCCAGGCCTCTCGCCGTCACCAACCTGACAGGTAACCAACACGCTCCTCTTCGGTTTTATTCGTCCTCGAGGCCACGTCATTTATACAGCAGGTGCATCTACTGAGGGGTCAGGCTGGCACCGCCTGTTCATATCCCAGAAAAAACAAAAGTTCAGTTACACAGACCGATCAGCTGATCACCTGTTTACTTTTCCAGGCTCTGGCCTCAGCGGGGTGCTGAAGCTGGTTCAGACCAACACGCCACATCATTTGTTCCCTGCTCCTCCCGGTCCTCCTCTAGAGGTCTGCGCTGCATCACCACAGTCTTTGGGTCGAATCATACCCCAGAACCAGACTCCACCTCTTGATGAGGTCAGACCTGCGTCCTCGTCGTATCGCGGCTCTGACCGCCAATCGGAGGAGGGAGAGGCAGAGCCTGAGTGCAGGGGTGAGAACAAGAACCTGCCGTCGCTCCTTGATGAGTTTGTCTTCCTTAATCAGCAGGTGGAAAAACAGCAGGAAGCCACTGTGATGAGCGGAGCTGAGGAGGAGGGACACACCCACAGCCCCTGGATGCTGCAGCTGGACTCGGACTCTGACACAGATGGGGCAGGGTCTAACCTTCACACAGAGACAATGCAGACCACTTCAGGCAGTCCTAAAGGCAGCGTGCTGGCCCCACCCCCTCTGCTGCAGATGAAGTTGGGCGGAACCAAAGAGGCAAGCCCAGGCAGCAACGAAGGAGAGGGCATGGTGGCAGGGGGAGAAGAGGCACGGGGACACGGGGGCGTGACCTGGAGGCCGATGCCGAGGCTGGTTCCTCTGGGATTGAGAGGAAATGCTCCCAGCTGACAACACACCGCAGACTTCATGATGTCACAGCAGCTGATGGGAGTCGACATAGTTGGAGGAAAAAAAGAAAAGCATAGACTTATTTGTGGCACTTCCATGGTAAAGGTCAATTATTGATCACTGGATTGTTAAGGATCAATATTCAGGTATTGATTGATTTGGAAAAGGAAAGTGAAGGCCAGGCGGCGCCCTTATTTTTCTAACACGCTGACCGGATAAAACGCAGGCGCTGCTTCTGAAGTGGAAGTGCCTTAAACCTGCGTTCTGCCTGACAGCCACCAGGAGGCGACACTGTGGTTCTGTCCTCAGAGGTCAGAGGCGCACGACGCTGCTCTGACCTCTGTACACACTTCATGCTCATTTGCTCTATCGCAGTCATGTTTTTAAAAATGGAGAATCAGCTGTGATGTTTCGTTGATTGCTCATTGGTTAACGACTCGTCAGGCACACTGTTATCCAGTGAGTGAATGCTTTTGTGCTCAGACCCGCCCCTCTCCCCTGCAGCCAAGATAGTAGAAATTTCAATTTTTAAAAATGTCTGTTTAACCTATTGGATCTTACTTTGAAAGAGTTTCTGTCAGTTTTTTGTTTTCAGTGGCTGCATTCAGAGAAACTTGATGGCATGCTGAAGAAGTAGAAGCATCGTCCCCACAGAATGTTCTGATGTTGCGTTCAAATGTCTTCCTGTTTGTATCGGTGCCATTCAGGTCATTACCAGGTGAGCCGAGAGACGCGTTCACAGGTAGCAAGTTCACGTCTGAGAGTGGCGTCAACATCATGAAGACAGCGCGTTCAGGCTACTCACCTCCAAACGTTCCAACTTTATTCTGAAAGTCCAACTGTTGTTTCCTGCTTTTGTTTTTTATTTAAAGAAACATGAAAGCTGTTGGCATCTCATCATGGTGGAACATTTCAGTTTCTTCAAGTTTTGCAGGAAAAAAAAGCTGTTATCACACGGGACTCACCTGAACTCACCTTTTCTTTTTCTTAACAATTTTTTTTTAAAATTTTTTTTTTACATGTTTACCTCAGCTGTCCTAACAGCTGGAAGGAAAACAGGTACCAATAAAAGTTAAATATTTGAATCTGACCTGCTGCATCCTGGTTTTATTCAACAGGAAGTTCCCAGGTGTGTTTGAGGTGTTTGTTAGCTTTAACCTTAACGTTTCAGGTGAGTTTTCAGCTGAGAGTACCTGAACGCATCATCCAGAAAAAGAGGAAAACTAAAATATTCAGTAAATACGTTTCTAACCAGATGACAGTTGGTTTGAGTTTCTGATTTAAATAATTTAGAATCGATATTAAACTGGAAATAAGATGAAAAGATATTTGAAGTTGTTTTTTGTTTTGTTGTTTTTTTCTCGCCATCAATTTCTATGACTTTATTACGTGTAAGTTATGTCTGATATGGGGGGGCTGCAGTAAGTGTCTGGTGCCGCTAAGAGGCGCTTATGCTCTGCGCTAACGGTGAAGACGCGTCATCCGATTTCTGACAAGCGACACCGGAAGACGACTGTCAAAGTAAAAGCATCGCATCTATAGAAAAAAACTGACATTTTTGGAAAATCAAATCCCTTTTATTGTCACAAATTGTCTCAAAGAAAAAATCGTCGTTAACCTAAATTAAAGTTAAAGATCAGTAAATTCTGATCATTACTGTGTGTAATCTGAACTATTGTGCAGAGTGAACATTAGTGATTGAACGTTCATTTACTCATTAGTGCACGAGCTAATGATAACATTTAATTGGACTAAATTATTTGAGAGAACGAGTTTTATTTTGAAAGGCACTACCGGAGGTGCGGGTGTCGCGTGCGTTATTTACACTAACGGATCGCTGCTCGGCTCGGTCCAGTCGACCCGTTTCCTGGCTACGGCGGATGAATACAATGCGGAGCGGCCGTTCGGACAAGCGCATAACCGAACCAGGACCGAGCTCACGGAACCGCCCGGCCCGGCTTTGACGGCATGCCAGCGCAGAGCAGCCGCTGAGAGCCGCAGCTAACCGGCTGCTAACGGCGCGATGGCCGCGGACGGAACGATCCGTAGCCGCATCAGGAGCCTGCTGCGCTCCCCGTCCATTAAACTGCGGCGGAGCGGCACCGGCGCGCGGCACCGGCGCGAGCTCAGCGACAAGGTGCGCGCGACTCACACACACGGAACCTATTGTGTTTCCTCTGGAGTCTGGTGGTTTGATTCTTTAAATTGTTTTTTAACTGATAAATTGAGCTTATTCTCCTTGACATTTACTGTCGTTTTTTTTTTTAATTGAATTTTTAATGTGTTTAAAATTCAAGCTTTTTATTTTCTCATTTTTGCTGTTATCGGCACAAAACAGACAGGTGAACCGGTCTGTGTGGAAAAATAAGGACCCTCCTTGATGACCTCTCCTCTGATGGTCCTCAAAAAGACCTTTGGCTGGAACAACGTGTGTGTTTTCCAGAAGTGTCCTCATTTTGTTCTCAGATGCCAAACACTGTGCTAAACAGGCTCCCTGATTCTGCAGATGTCCTCACTTTGTTCTCACTAATATGCAGCCGTCTTTGGTTCAAAGTGCCGCCTCCTCCTCCTGCTGCTTTGTAAATATGGTCTTTGCTGTCTGAAAGCATTCTTGTGCACCAAACCGCCCTGAATTACAGGATTTAGACTGCAAACTTGTGCATTGCAGTATTTTAAAGCTAGTAAAACCAGTCTTATGCAGATCTCAGCCAGTCTTTGAACCTGGATAACTGCAGCACGTCTCGTCTTAGAGGAGGTCCTGGACTCGGCCGACACAGACGCTCACATTGTGAGGACCTGCCTGTCCCGTCTGGCTGGTCTTTGTGTTCCCGCTGACTTACTAAAACACGCCCCACCTGTTCTGGTGATGTTGTGGGAACACACACTTTTTCACACAACTGCATTGTGGTGCCATTTGTCCCCATTGAAATGTAGAGCAGAGACTTAGCAGTGAGGCTGTTTGTTTGTTTGTTTGTGCTCCTTGGGGAGGGATCTCTGTTATGGGGACATTGCTGCCCAGTTTGGGGGTTCACATTAGAATTTTGTTCTGTTAACGAGAGGGTGTCCAGGCTGCGGTAGGCGGCCCTTTCAGAGGCTGATTAGTGTTAGCAGTAGAGTTTACTAGGTGGATGGCCGCACATTGATGGTGTTTAATGGAAGACTAAAAGTTTCTGAGCACAGGTAGGAGTGAGGAGCAGTTGTAGATAAACTGTAATTACACATTGAAAGGACCGCGGCAGCTTTGAGCCGCTCGGATGCGAGCGTTTCCTGTCGGCGAGCTCGTCTCGTCTCAGACGACAGACGCAGCGTGTCGCTGTTTCTGAGTAGTTTCTCCTGAATCACCATTTAGAGGCAAAGAAAAGCACTTCCTCGGCGAGCAGTGTCCTGCAGACTTGCCTGATGATTCATCCTCACAGGTTTCCTTTAATCTGATTGGATGGGCCAAAAACTGTGAAATCATGAATAGAGTTTGGTGCAGGGGGAGGGGAGTCATGTGAGGAGGACACACACAGTCTCTCTGTGCTGTTAGTTTAGTATCTGGCTGCTCTCTGGCCGCTCAGCAGTCAGACTGAGTAGCAGGACGTTTTCTGGCAGCATGGAGGAGGAAGTAAGTGTGTGTGTGTGTGTGAGAGAGGCGGGTTAAACAAACCTCTCTGACCTCGTCACAGTAAACCTGTCTGATTTCAGCCTGTCGGTGATCAATAATCTGAGCACCGATGGTTCTCTGCAGAGCGGTGCTGCTTTCATTGTGAATAGAAACAGCTTTGTGTGTGTGTGTCCCCGAAAGCATCATGGGAGCTGTAGTGTTAAAGTTTAGATCAGCAGGTGGGGCTCGCCACTCGCGGTGCTGTCACATCAACACGAACACATATGCAGGAGTTAACCTGTCACACTCTGACCTTTGCCCTCCAGGTGACCTTGGAGAAGGTTCTGGGAATCACAGCACCGGGGAACCGAGCGCTGGCCTGTGACCCCCGAAGTGGACTGGTGGCGTATCCAGCAGGGTGAGAGAGCACTGAGGGCTGATGGGAAAACAGTGACTTTAGTTATGCTAAGTTTGGCATTTTTTTTTCTGTCACAGCTGATGATGATGAAACGATGTCAGTATGGTGATGGTAGTCATGGCAATGGCTGGACCTGATGGAGGCGAGGCCATATACAATACACTGTGTGCACAATTATTAGGCAAGTGGGTATTTTGGCCATATCACAATTGTTAGGCATATTGTCCAACTTCAAGCTGTATAAACTTGAGTGCTTATTGGATTTAACACTAGAACTACAGAGCCTTTTTTTCCCTGGTGCAAGTCCCTACTACTAGACTTACTAGCCCTGCGCAAATTAGCGTAAATTCCCCTGAACCTAACACCTCCTAGCACCCCGCTGAGATTTTCACAGGCCTTCAGCTCAACAACAAAAGCTGGAGGACAACCTGTGAAAATCTCAGCAGGGGTGATTAACACCTTGGGACTTGCACCAGAAAATAAAAAAGCCAGTAATTCTAGTAGGTGTTGGGGTGAGGGAAGTTACACAAATTTGCACAGGTTTAGTAGGTCTAGTGTTAAGTATATCAGGTGATCTGTATTTGTGTAACGAGTGAGGGCGTGGCCTAAAGAGAGCAACACTCTCTATAAAGGTGTGCATAATTATTAGGCAGCTTCTCTCCTTCAGGCAACATGGGCAAAAAAAGAGATTTAACGGACTCTGAAAAGTCAAAAATGTAAAAAGTCTTTCAGAAGGATGCGGCACTTTTGAAATTGTGATATATCGGGGCGTGGCCACAGAACCATCACACATTTTGTTGCAAACAGCCTTCAGGGTCGCAAGAAAACTATTGAGGAAAGATGCAAGTTAACTGTCAAAGATTTGAGAAGAATCAAACGTGAAGCTACCAGGAAGCCATGATCCTCCAGTGCTACCATAAGTCCTGAAGGTCAACCTACCCGGAGTGTCCAGAAGTCCAAGGTGTTCAGTGCTTAGAGATGCGGCCGCGGTAAGGAAGGCTGAAACACAACCACCACTGAACAAACACACAAGCTGAAACATCAGGACTGGGCCAAGAAATATCAAAGGTTTTCTAACTGATGAGAGGAGAGCGAGTCTGGATGGAGCAGATGGATGGGCCCGTGGCTGGATCAGTGATGGACACAGAGCTCCACTTCCACTCAGACACCAGCCAGGTGGAGGTGGGTACTGGTACGGGCTGGGATTATTAAATCAATATGCCTCCTGGGCGCCTCCTGTGTGAGGTGTTCCGGGTATGTCCCAGCGGGAGGACGCCCCGGGCAGACCCAGGACACACTGGAGAGATTATATCTGTCAGCTGGCCTGGGAGCGCCTTGGTGTTGCTGAGAAAAGGCTGGAGGAGGCATCTGGGGAGACGCGGGTCTGGGCTACGCTGCTTAGACTGCTGCCCCCATCACCCGGCCCCGGAGAAACAGAAGAAGATGGATGTTATTATCTTAGGAAGTATTATTTTTAAAGCCGACAGTGGCTGTGTATGAATCTCAGGGACACATGTATCACTCCAAGCTAAACTCATTCAACTTATTAGCGTAGCACGTTTTTATTTCATAACCATATTTATTCACGAGGGTTAAGGATGCGGGAACTCCATCATTTTAAACATAAACGCAAACACCGAAGCCTCGACCTCAGACACTTTCCAAAATTCATTAGCAGTGCTGCGTGCCACCAACAGCTCCACATTAAGTACCTGCCTGCAGCACCACAGGACTCCGCCCTCGCAGCACCTGTCATACACTCTTCATGTTCTGTATCATGATTTACTTAGGGTTAGGATATTTCAAGAAGAGCATCAATATACCCAATAGCCAAATTGTAGGGTGTGGGTGTGCTTAACCTGCAACCCGAGGAAGAAGAGAAAGAGCCGCTGCACAGGAAGTGTGTGATAACAGGAAGAGACCTGATGCTGGGGCATGAGATGGGCTCTATGAGTCGCTACCACAGTGGGAGCGTGAGAATTACGTAAGGATTGACCAGGCGCGCTCAGTGAGGTGTCATAAGGAGGTTAAAGAGGAGCAGGGAGGTCCATCAGCCAGCTGAGGCAGATCATCAGATTAAAAACAGCGTGTGGCAGCAGTAGGATTCACCTGACCAGGTAACAGCTGAAAGAAACAGTTTGAGATGATCCAGACTATCCTCAAGTGAAACAAGCCGCCAACGCATTGAGGTCATTGAAACATCTATCGCAGAAACAACAGTCTCAGCATGTGAGAGAGTAGTCTCATCTCAATCTCTGACTTAGCCCATGACAGGCACAGTAACATTTTAGGATTTAGACGTATGTCTGAAAGCACGATCAGAAGACCTCGCTGGACGGCGATGAGCCTGTGGGGCAGAGCAGCGGCGACGCCGTCAGAACAAGTGTGGATAAAAACAGAACAGAGATGTGTTTTATTCAGAAAGAACCCAGAAAAGGTTCCTTTATGAGAACAATCACAGGTCAGATGTAACGCTGGTCTGTGAGTCGGAGCCCAGAGGAATGATGGGAATGTCACCGGGGGGGCCGTGAGGGCGTCCAGCTTCCAGGGTTTTTATGCTGTGCTGCTGATTGGTCCGAGTGAAGCGGCAGTTTCAGGTCACGGCTGACGTTTAAAACGCTGTTTAAACGCAGTGATGGCGTGAATGTGGGTCAATGTGAGAGAGAGAGCACAAAGGCTGGCGATACTACAGAAGAAGAACTGATGCATGCTCTGTACAGCACTTTGTTCCTGTGCTGGGTGCTCTACAAAGAAAAGTGATTCACCGTCTATGCATCCACAGTACTGCGTTACTGCACATTATACTCCTGAATGTACTACGCTACTGCACACTATACTGCATTGTACTGCGTTACTGCACAGTATACTCCTGATTGTACTACGTTACTTTATATTATACTGCAGACTGTACTGCATTTCTGCACACTATACTTCATTGTACTACGCTACCACAAATTATATTCCAGAATGTAGTGCGTTAATGTAAATTATACTTGAGAGTATACTGCGTTACTGCACAGTATACTGCAGAGCGTACTGCGTTACACCAGAGTCTACTGCTTTTGGCTCTGATGTCAGCTGACAGAGGGAAACCAGTTACAATCAGTGAATCGTGGTCCAATCAGAATCCTGCATACAGAAAACACAGGAAGTACCGCAGGATGAAGACCAGCCTCCTCATCCTGCTCCTGCTCCTCCTCCTTCTCCTGCAGTGCAGATGTGTTTGAGGCTGCAGCAGGACACACATACATGTTGTCCTGCTGCAGTGTGGTGCCTCGGTCATGTCACCAGGCTAGAGCTGGGCGATGTGGCCCAAAACTCATATCTGGATATTCTTTAGCTGGATGGCGATATACGAGATATATCTGGATACTTTTTAGAGCCATAAAGTAAGAACATAAAGAGAGTTCTTAGTCAAAGCTGTGTCCCATGTTGTTTCTGTGCATAACAAAAAGCTCACAACTGTGCAGTCAAAATGTGAACTGAAGACTCTGAGCATCAT
>VUQR01036960.1:0-23052 GCA_015108515.1 Hemichromis elongatus
ATCTGGCCCATCAAGACTCACTCTCATTTCATCAGTCCATAAAACCTTAGAAAAATCAGTCTTGAGATATTTCTTGGCCCAGTCTAGACGTTTCAGCTTGTGTGTCTTGTTCAGTGGTGGTCGTCTTTCAGCCTTTCTTACCTTGGCCATGTCTCTGAGTATTGCACACCTTGTGCTTTTGGGCACTCCAGTGATGTTGCAGCTCTGAAATATGGCCAAACTGGTGGCAAGTGGCATCTTGGCAGCTGCACGTTTGACTTTTCTCAGTTCATGGGCAGTTATTTTGCGCCTTGGTTTTTCCACACGCTTCTTGCGACCCTGTTGACTATTTTGAACGAAACGCTTGATTGTTCGATGATCACGCTTCAGAAGCTTTGCAATTTTAAGACTGCTGCATCCCTCTGCAAGATATCTCACTATTTTTGACTTTTCTGAGCCTGTCAAGTCCTTCTTTTGACCCATTTTGCCAAAGGAAAGGAAGTTGCCTAATAATTATGCACACCTGATATAGGGTGTTGTTGTCATTAGACCACACCCCTTCTCATTACAGAGATGCACATCACCTAATATGCTTAATTGGTAGTAGGCTTTCGAGCCTATACAGCTTGGAGTAACATGCATGAAGAGGATGATGTGGACAAAATACTCATTTGCCTAATAATTCTGTACTCCCTGTATAGGCAGTATAGTTACCTTTAACATTAATACAAGGACAGAAGGTAAATATGGGCCAGATCAGACAGGTTCTAGATTCGCAGGACCCAAGGTGTCTGACAACAGAGGACTCGCACAGAATAGGTGTAGAAAACAAAATTACATGTATTAAAAGTAATAAATGCTCAGTTGTGCACATATAAACAAAAGTAGGGCGCGCTTTTTGAAAATAAAAAAAAAATACCCACAAAAATAAACCCAATAGTTATGTTGTCCTTTGTGTCCTTTCTTTTAAAGTCAATTTCAGTCTGTCAATAGTCCCTCTGTGTGTTTGTAACCAGTCGGGTTACAGTCTACCAGTTTATCCGGCTCTCTGGGCTGGGGCTCGCCATCCAGTACTGGAAAAGGGGATCCTCGATCCTTCTCAGGTCCTCAGAACCAATCGAATGGAAGTAAAACAAAAAACCTGACCTGGGGACCAGGTCAGAACACAGTAGTTCAACGTTTAAGTTATAAAGTCCATCATGTAAGTATTTTACAGTTCTTCCGTTATAGTTGACCTACACGATCCCTGAAAGACCCATAATTTAACTCAGTTTAAAATATTAAATTATCGAGTGAATATTCTAAATAAAATAAAAAAAATACGATATCTCGTAATGTTTACTAGGCACTATAGTTAATCGGTTCATTGAAAAAACAAAAAACGGAGTCAGATTCGTCGGTTTCCCGTCCAGAGGTCGTCCAGCTGCCCGCCTGATCAGAAGTGGCTTCGGTTGCGGTTGGCTGGCTGTCAGTCTCTGGGAGCGGTGACAGCTGAACGGGTTGTTTTATCTTTAGCTTTGTGCTCAATACAGTCGCCACAATGTTTGAGGAAGCCAGCGAGGTGTTCGATAACATGTTTAAATCTTCGTTTCCCCTCACCTTCATCGTCTTCATCCCGGCGGTGCTGATCCTGGTGTCTCCGCTCCCGGCCGAGGCGGCACACGAGTTCACGGTGTACCGCATGCAGCAGTACGACCTACAGGGACAGCCGTACGGTAAGGTAGCTGCTTCTTTAGCCTGTCTGTCACAAAAAAAGGGAGACATGATTGTGTGAAGTTGACGAGACTGGGCTCAGGGTCTGACACATGCAGTAAGCGCCCAATTTCCTGAAGCGGAGTTTCAATGACAACAGGCTAATGTAGCTTAGCGTAAGCTAGCTCATTTCCTATGGCCCAAGCAGGAGCCAGGCTCCTTTAAATAATGCAACCAGAGCTCGGAGCTGAGGGGTGTCCTCGTTTAGTGGGTTCAGTGATATTTAACTAAAATGTGAGACGCACGTTCTTCCTCAGGTATGCCAGCAACTGGTCACATTGATAACTAGCTGGATGAGTGAATGACCTGTAGGGCTGTGTAACTTGTACACTGAAGAATGGCTGAGGAAATGAAGGGTTCCTTAAACCTCTGTGCATAATCCACGCAGTTTAAGAAAAAGGGATTCCTCTGTCTAATATCTGTGGCAGAAATAAACAAACAGCAGCTGCCAGCCTTGACAAATAGCTCACCACTCCAAGGTCTGTGCCAAGCAGCTTTTTTCTGTGTTGAAAGATTAGTTTCAGGCAGGGGGTGTCCAACTCCAGGCCCTGCAGGTTTTAGACGTGTCCTTGATCCAACACAGCTGATTTAAATGGCTAAATTACCTCCTCAACATGTCTTGAAGTTCTCCAGAGGCCTGGTGATGAACTAATCATTTGATTCAGGTGTGTTGACCCAGGGTGAGATCTAAAACCTGCAGGACACCGGCCCTCCAGGCCTGGAGCTGGACACCCCTGGTTTCAGGTGTCACTCTCACCCAGTGCTGCTTCAAACCTTGCGTCTTTTGTCCTCAGGTACCAGGAATGCCATCCTGAACACGGAGGCCCGTACTGTGGAGGCAGAGGTGCTAAGTCGTCGCTGTGTAATCATGCGGCTGGCGGACTTCTCCTATGACAAGTACCAGAAAGCCCTGCGCCAGTCAGCGGGGGCTGTGGTCATCATCCTGCCGGGGAACATGTCCGCTATGCCGCAAGACATCGTTCAGGTAGCAGAACAGTCTGTAATGCCACGGTCCACTGTCACGTGCTTCTTAATTTTCAGTTCAGTGTTGTTGGTTTCCACAGTGGGTTTAGCATATAGTGAAGTCACAGTTTATTTCTATAGCACATTTTAAACGAGTTGACCAAATTGCTCCACAGGCTATGCAAAATATGCGCTATACATAACGGTTACTAAGTCAGCAACACATTTTAAAATAAAAGTAAAAACCCCCCTGTTTGTATAAGAACAGCTAGGGAACCCTGTTGAACTAGAGCTGAAATAGGAGTAAAATCGGGGCCTCGGTAAAGTTCAGCTCACATATTACAAGAAAACGACTGATTCAACTTATGGATGTTCCTTCAACTCTTTCCAGGTTGATTGTGCTTTCACATTAAAAGTGTTGTGTTAGGTTTCAAACCATTTTATTTTCCTGAGATTCCGGTTTCTGAAAACGAGTAAACGTTTCCTCGTGCAAACTGTGCTTTAGGACTTAATTATTTAGCCTTTTCGTTTTTATTTGCAGACGATATTATCGAGTAATGCATCAGATCTTAAGAGGAAATGTACACTTGATGGTCGTATTAAGACATTTTAGAACATGTGACTTACACATGCACATCGCTGGAAGGGGGAAAACAACGCAGACACACCCCGTGTTGACATTTTATTTTCTTCATAGTACATTTTTATCCCTCTCTGCTCCTTATAGTCTGCACACAGATGAAACTAAAGCGTAATATTACAGCAATAAATGCCTTGCTCAAGGGCACCTCCGGTGCGATAGAAACAGGAAGGCAGTTGGTTTTTTGGCAGCACCACCTCGTTCGAGCTGTTTCTTTCCACCGATGTTAGCTTTACGCGGCTCAAATCAAAATGCTGGAAGGCTGAGCATGCGCAGCGTTCCTCACACCTTCCACACTGAATGTTATCTCAGTAAAGCATGCGCCGCATGTTGTGACTAATTAAACCTCCCTCTTCACGTGTGGGAATCTTCTGGAAAAGGAGGGAGTTAGTAGTAGCCGGCATTTGATGTGTTACTCATTTTGTTGTGAAACTGATGAACACGTCTGGTGAACTGTTATCGGCACAGATCGTTGTTACGCTTCCAGGAAAGCTCTGTAAATGTGTAAAGCGGTTTCTCTTCCTGCTGCTTCCTCCCATCATTTGTGTTCTTCGGCACTTGCAGAGACGAAGCGGTTGAATCAGATTTCCTTCCCTTTTATTAACTCTGCTGTTGTCGACCGCGTGTCTCTGTAGCAGTTCATGGAGTTGGAGCCTGAGATGTTGGCTACTGAGACCATCGTCCCCGTCTACTTCGCCATGGAGGATGATGAGCTGCTGTCCATCTACACGCAGACTCTGACCTCCTCATCCTCGCAGGGCTCCTTATCAGCAGCAGAAGGTGGAGAACCTGCTGATGATCTGCACCTTACACAAAAAAATGCAACGTGTATGATTTTCAAGGTCATGTTTTAGATTTTTACCATTTTGTTGTGCTTCCTCCAGTCCTGCTGCACACGGCCACAGCCAACGGCTTTCAGATGGTGACCAGTGGAGCTCAGAGCAAAGCCGTCAGTGACTGGGCCATCACCAGTTTAGAGGTGAGAGACTGAACTGTAATCTGAGTCTGCGGCTAATGCATTTAAAACATTGAACAATAACTGTGTTTCCACCGAGAGCACACAGGATAAGCTGAAAGAGAGTCTGTAAATGACGACGACAGCCACATTAAAAAGCGATTGGGTGTTCGTTGATCTTTTCTGCTTTCATCCCTGTGTTGTTCCTTGCCATACTCTGGCAGTGGATAATGCTCCTGCTTTACGGCCGCACGTTAACCATATTTACCTCTAAAAACTGATCCATGAAATAGTCGCCAGAGTGTTTACTGAGCCTTATGACAAATGAAAAAAGGAGAAATTAAATATCAGTTACATGCATTTTAATTTTCCTCATTTTTGCTACATCTGGCACTTTAGTGCAGTTTGGTGCTCACAGTTGGTTTATATTTAAAAAATGGGGACGGGGGAGGTTGGGTTAAATAAAAAAGGTCACGTGGACCTCGCGTAACACTCGGGTTAGACCGTGACTAGAGGTGAATATGAATATGGTGAATGTTGCAATAACAACTGCAACTGCAAACGATGTGCTAAACGTTAAACTTGATCAGTATCTGTTTTACCCAGTAAGATCAAAGTTAATGCCTGAATGTGGTCAAGTTAGCAGTTTCATTTCATTTGTTTCTGATCATCAAAAGTCACAGATCTGTTGCACATTTGCACCCAGCAACTTTCTCATGCACCACAAATTTCCTCGGTGGAGCATGAGATGAGCCCTCTCATTCTTATATTTTATATTTAATGTCCCCTGTATTAGTACACTATTGCCACACAAAATATTGCAATACTCTGCTGTATCGAGTTTTCTTTTCCCCACGTTAATATTTCCATTGCAGGGACTCCCAGTGTAAGGTTACAGTGTCCATGTCTGCTTTCTACGTGTGTGTCATTTACCTCCAGTAACATTTCCACCATATTGTCCGTTGTCATTGTTGTCGTTGCTGCTCTGTAGGAAGGCGGGTTTGATCTTAGTCACTGTTTTAAACTCTGTGTATTTTCGTGTCAGGTAGATGTAAAGTATTAAGTGGCTCCACAGTGTCGCGGTTTACACGCTTGTTTGACAAACGAGCATCCCGGGAGGAGAGACGGTTCCTTTGGGGTTGTGTCAGAAAGGGTCTCTGCCAGCCGCTGCTGCAGTCCTATGTGACTACGGGAATATTAGAAAGTAGCTTCATGTATGTAGAATGTTACAGACCTTTTGGAAGAGTTTTTTTTTGTCCAGCGAGAGCTACAGTAGGGTGGTTATGACTTTGTTTTACATAACGAAGGGTCACGCTTTAAACTTCTGTTTGGATCGTTTCTCTGAGAGTCTTTGAAGGCGTTTTCCTCCTACAGTGAAAATCAACTGAGTGAAATGAAACACTGTTTAATTTACTCATTGGGGACTCGCTTCTCTTCACTGCATAACATACGGTCTCTTGCCAAGGTAAGTAGTGTTAATGAAGAGATGTATTTTCTTTTTCATAAAAAAGCCTTTAGGCCAAACAATACACTAATACATAACACAAAGCTACTCACAGAGGGGCTTTCTCCTTCACAAGTCAGAAGAACCTGCTGGTGCCTGAAGCTCTGACTGTGTTTAGCATTGTGTGTGTGTGCGCTGTGTGCAACGTGTGAATATGTGGGTGGTCGCGCAGGCCAAAAGATTTACTCAGAAGGGATTACTTTGACTTGCTTCAGTGTTTCTGGATGTGAAATAATTCAAAGGGTTATTACTATAAACTGCAGTTTGAGGTGTGATGATGAACTTGTATTAACAATAACCGTAATATTGTTAAAAGAATGTACACATGATCATACCCGTGCTCTCTCAGCACATTAATTTGCCCAAAAAAGACTAAACGCAATGATCAAAGTCGTAAATGATTTTAACTGTTAGCATAAATAAATATTCCTGTTAAAAAGGTGTTTTTCCTTCCCACTGTTACCGGGGGGGCTTGTGCATAAGGGGTGAGACTGTTGGGTTTTATTTCTAATACCACACAATATAAAGTGCCTTGAACTGACTACTGTTGTGAATTGACACTGTATAAATATATAAAAAATTATTACAAAATTATAAAATAAATAAATAATATACATGTATATACATATAAAATTGAATTTGTTTGTTTTAAACATGTAAATATATCCATCCATTCGCTTCCGCTTATCCTTTTTAGGGTCGTGGGGGGCGCTGGAGCCTATCCCAGCTGTCATAGGGAGAGAGGCGGGGTCCACCCTGGACAGGTCGCCAGTCTGTCACAGGGCTAACACACAGGGACAGACAACCACTCACACCTATGGGCACCTATCCCCACTAACTGCATGTCTGTGGACTGTGGGAGGAGAGAGAACCCACCCACACACGGGGAGAACATGCAAACAGAAAGGCCCCACCCTGATGGTGGAATTGAACTCAGGACCTTCTTGCTGTGTGGCAGCAGTGCTAACCACCGCGCTGCCCATGTTTACTAGAACATGTAAATATAAATAACAATAATAAAAAAATACAGAACAGAAAAACAAAGTAAAAGAAAAAAAAACAAATAAATGAGTAACAATTTATGTTATTTACATTTTAAAAACTATTTGATCTGAAGAATTTGTCATCATTGATGTTTCGGTTTAAAATGTTTAAATGATAGAAAGTTTGTGTTTGAGGATTAGAAAAGCACACGGCCAAAATACAAATCATGGATCAGCTCAGTAATCACAAACTCACCCCTTTGTTAAAAAAAGAAAAGAAATCTTAATTGTTGTCATATTTAATTAAATGTCTGTAGGGGGTGCTCATCTGTAAACCTGCTTTACTCTAATTGGAGATAATAATATGTTAATATGTATGCATGTCATGTCACTGGTGTGGCTCCTGTTGGTGAATGCTGGAACATTTAGGCTGATGCAGCCTTTAAGTGGATTGTTTTTAAACATCATATTGACTGAAAACGGTTATATTGAGCTTTGTGTTTAAACATCGGGGGAAAAGCGCTGCAGACCATCAGCAGATAAACAGAAGACTGGTTTTAACTGAACACAGTGAGATTGTTTTCTGTTCTTTCCACTTTTATTTTCAGTGTGATATAACAGCTGAATGTGTTTGCTCACCAGGGCCGTCTGGCTGGAGTCGGAGGAGAGGACCTCCCCACTATCGTGGTGGTGGCTCATTACGACTCCTTTGGTGTTGCTCCGGTATGCTCGCGCCTTCCTTTTCCCTAACCCAGTCATCACTGACACTTTGGAGGAAACATTCAGGGAGTTTGGCAGCAGAAATATTGTCAGTAAATATCTCGAGGACTAGCTTAAGTAGGAGAGGATGTATTTGTGGAGAGCTTAAATTTGACTCTATACATAATGCTAGTCAAAAAAGAGAGAAAATAGGGCAGCGGAGTAATCAGACTGTGTTGTGTTGTGTGTAGTGGCTGTCATACGGAGCAGACTCGAACGGCAGTGGAGTGTCCATGTTACTAGAACTGGCCCGACTCTTCTCCAAACTCTACACCTACAAGAGGACGCACGCTGCGTGAGTAACGACCGTCACGTTAAGATGGTTTCTGATCATTTGTGTCTCGAGAAGCACCGTGCTGCCATGTCTTTAAGCTGAACGCCTCACTGAAGGTCTGTTCTGCCCCTGCCTTCACAAACACATGAACTTGTGTGCCATCCCATTCTTAATCCACAGGTTGTAACATGATGTCAGCTCACTTTGCAGCTATAACAACTTCAACTCTTCTGGGAAAGATTTCCATAAGGTCAGAATGCCCATAAACAGAAGCTCGACGCTGATGTTGGATGAGAAGGCCTGGCTTGCAGGCTCTAATTCACCCCAAAGGTGTTCTGTCGGGTTGAGGTCAAGACTGTTCGGGCCAGTCAACATCTTCCACACCACACTCGCTCATCCGTGTCTCTATGGACGTTGCTTTGTGTGCTGGTGTGCAGTGTGTTAGAACAGGAAGGGACCGTCAACCAAACGGTTTCCACAAAGTATGAAGTTGTCCAAAATACGCTGAAGCGGAAACTTCTCACATTTTACACAAGGGGTGAGCTCCACTCCTAAAAAAACCAGCCCCACACCGTAATCCCCCTCAACCAAACTTTGCACTTGGCACAGTGTAGTCACCAGCACCGTTCTCCTGGCAACCGCAAAATCCAGACTCCTTCATTGAATTATGTGATTGGTCACCCCAGAGAACAAGTGTCCACGGCTCTAGAGTCCAGTGGGGGTTTGCTTCACACCTTGGATGAAGGCTCCATTCCACGAAGCTCTCTGCTCACTGGTCTGGAGCTAATCTGGAGTGACGTTTGCATCGCTGTAGCGATCGAGTCTGCGGAACGCTGCGACCTCTGCGCTCCATGATTGTTGTTCCAAATCGCTTCTGCTTTGTTATATTTCCACTAACCGTTGACTGTGGAACATTTGGTAGCTGTCACGGTGCCACACTGAGATCCTGAGGTCAGCCCAAGCAGTCTGCATGACTAGGTGTGATCGGAACACCTGAAGTCAGTGATTTAGATGGGTCAGTGAATACTTGTGCAACAAAGTGGATATGAAAAAACAGGGGAAGTAGTGTTGCTAGCTGACCTCAGTAGTTCACGTGAACATGAGCCGGAGTCGGCCTGTTACGTCTGCCTCATTTGTTATGGTTAGGCTGCTTTTTGAGAACTGTAGTGAATTATCTTTGCACTCGGCTGAGATAACGACCACACCTGACTGTGTTAAACACTGAGTGGTCGGTAATATCCTGATGTGGTATGTCTGAAAGTACTTACAGCAGAGGAAGTGAAAGAAATCACTCGCTAAAGACCCTGAAAGTGGACTTTACCATAAGTGCATCGTTTGCACTACTGTAGGCCTTGTGTGAAGATGGAAGTCGTAAGTGATGGCATCCGTCAGTGCTTCCTAATTGGAGCTGAACTGAAGCCTCGAGTTTGGCTTCGTCATCATGTTTTCCCTGCTGGAGCCGAGTCCTATCAAATACGGGAAGCTGGGTTATTACACAACAATGAAATCAACGCACTGTTCCTGCGACTGCAGGGCTGCGGTCGGCTCCAACGAAACTTCATAAAATGCTTATTTAAAGTAAAAAAGATGCATTGAGCATCTCACGTAATTTACATGTTTTAGCTGATTGGGTTAATGGCTCTGAAAAAGCCTCAAAGTAATTTTTACAAAGTGTTTAGACCAGGAACTGTAGCCAAACACGGTACACACATTTGATTCTTTTTGTATCGTGGCGTGCAAGTTTGTTTGAATATATTGTTTTTTCTGTAACGCATCCGAGCGTGTTTGTCTTTGCTTGTTTTGGGTTTGTTTTTGTTTTAGATTTTGAAAATTTAAAATAAAATGATCCCAGATTTGCCAGTTAAGGCCCCTCCTGACAGCTGTCCACACATCAGGTCAGTGAGTCCAAGCCAGAGCTGTCAGTCCAACCACGCGTGCCGTCTTTTTGCATTTGTGGATGTTATGGAAAAGAGCGGCCTTTGTGAGGGTGACGCATGACCGCTAACCCGTGTTGTCTTGTTTTATTGAAAATCTGTGAGTTTCTCTCTTATTCTATTTGGCGAACGACCACAAACACTTTATTTAGCCCCGAATCACAACCAAGCTCAGGGAGGGACGGCGGTCTGAGGAGACGACAGAATAACAGACATGCAGAGAGCTAGAGATTCATCTTGTTTGGTCGGGGTTATTTGTGTTTCAGCTTTAAGTTGAGGTCGTTGCATTTTTGATAATACTCATTGGACATATCCGTCATTTTAAGACAAACCTTGTTTAGACACCATAATTTACAGCTGCTAACCAAGCGTCATTTAAACAGCACCCCCGACCGTGTGTTTAAAACCGCAGCGATGGCTGCTGCCAGCAGGACAAGACGCCATGTCTCAAAGCTCCAAGTGTGCCTAGGAGATATCCCCACACCATTACATCACCACCAGTAACACAGAGCAGGGGAGATCTCTCACGTCGTTTACATCCTCGAGCCAAACGTCAAATCAGCTTGAAGCATTTAAGACCTTCTCCTCTCAGCCCATTCAGTTCTCAGTTTGATCTGCAGCCGGTCATCTTCACCACGTTTACGTCTCTGATCAGATTGATTTGCTGCCATGTGATTGGCTGACTAGATGTTTGCAGTGAGTGTATATAGCAACATCACAAAAGCGCCGACATCATTTACGTCATCCTCTCGTAGACTTCTCACGTATGCATCGTGCTGTGTGTTCAGGTACAACCTGCTGTTCTTTCTCTCTGGTGGAGGGAAGTTTAACTACCAGGGCACCAAACGCTGGCTGGAGGATAATTTAGACCACACAGGTATCGATCAGAAGTCTTACACAAGCACTATTCATGCATTCATAATCCACGTTTTAACATCAAGTTAATGTATATAAAACATTATAATGATTTAATACAGTTTGTAGTATCTTATTTAGCATCAGTGTGTTAGATTGATGTCTTCTTCCCGTCTTCCTCGCCAGACTCCAGTCTGCTGCAGGATAACGTAGCCTTTGTGTTGTGTCTGGATACTTTGGGGAACGGAGACTCTCTGCACCTCCATGTTTCCAAACCTCCCAAAGAGGGAACCCCTCAGTATTCCCTGCTGAAAGAGCTGGAGACGGTAAGAACTCACGCAGTCGATTACGGCTTAAACGCATCACCTTGTCTCATCTTTCTTCTCACACCCAAAGCAGAGGTTAAATTCTTCTGGTATATGTTTCTGTCTCTTCCGCCCAGGTGGTTACAAGTCAGTATCCAGAGGTCAAGTTCTCCATGGTCCACAAGAAAATCAACCTGGCTGACGACATGCTCGCGTGGGAGCACGAGCGTTTTGGGATCCGCCGACTGCCCGCCTTCACTCTGTCCCACCTGCCCTCGCACCGCCTGGCTCAGCGCTCCAGCATCATGGACGTGCGGTCAGTGTCCCCCTCCTCTCGCCACGGAGCGGGAGAGCCCCCTGCTGGGTGGGTTCATTACTGCAAGTCTCTTGAATCACCAAAAAATCGTGTTTCCATTCCAGCTGCCGGTCATGTGGTCAGATGGACTTGTTTGTTGATGTTTTCGCTCAGGACGGTTGTGTGAAGGCCGAGGTGGTCTTTATGATGACAGCTGGTCGTAGTCGTTATGGAGCTTCCTTTTCTTTAAAAACACTGATACACCGGCTTGCATAAATGTATCACTTATCAACATAACCTGTGTTCCTGTTTTATTTTACTCCTCCTTCGTAGTAAAGTAATAGTTTTTACATTTTCTTTATTTTTTGATATTTTCCACCCAGATTCAGAAAAATTACACGAAAAAGGAAAAAGTCATGATGTAGACTTTTACTCAGCAGACACACAGGACCTTTCCATGCTGTTAATAATGTTTATGATGTTTAATCTACCTGAAGTTGTAAAGAGTCTGGAGAGTAGTTTCCTCTCCTTGTGGTCATTTTCTCCTGTAGCCATCGATCTGGCTTTTCTCTGTGAGCGAGCGTCCTCTCAGACGTCCTGCGTCCTCTCAGACGTCCTGCGTCTCAGCCTGTCTGTGTGTGAAAACAGACGCTCTGTGATCAGTCTCGCTTCTCTCCCTGGATTCTGCTTTTCGCCTCAGACGGTTTCCTGTCCTCTAACTGTCTGCAAACTCGTGTTTGTGTCTTACAGGCCTCACGTAGATGTGAAGAAGCTCAGCAGGAACACCAAGCTGGTAGCAGAGGCTCTGGCAAGAGTCGTCTACAACCTTACAGAAAAGGTACGAAGAGCATTTTTAGAAGAAGGTTTAAACAGACCGAGGTTATAGACACTCTAATGCTAGTGTGACCTGTTCTTCATTTTACTGCACAGGGAGCACCTGGAGACCTGCAGATTTTCACTGAGCAGATGGTACGTCACCTGTCTTTCCACGCAGGTTAAGTCATCAGTAGCTTAAACGATCTGAATTTATAAGACATAAAACAAATCCGAGGCATAAATGTACTTCCAGCATGTGACCTGTGACCTGATCCAAAAGGTCTCGGGCTTAATTTTATTTTCCTAAAACAAACACGCAGTGCTGTATTTGTAGCGCCTAACCTGAGCGTTCATTTCTAGTTCTGAATCTGAACTCATTACATCTTCCCTGATGATAATTTCTCATTGACCACTGATATCGAGCTCACACATCTGTGATTGGTTCGTCTCATACCAGCAGGTGCAGGAGGAGCAGCTGTCAGCAGTGGTGGACTGGCTCACAGCGCAGCCCAGAGCTGCTCAGCTGGTGGACAAAGACAGCAGCGTGGTGTCCACCCTGGAGTATCACCTGGGACGTTACCTCAAGGACGTCAAAAGACACTACGTCAAAGCTGACAAGAGGTAAAAAAAAAAAATCCACACCTGCTCCTGTGAGATATACAAGTGTAACTCTTGACTGGAGGGATGTTTCCTCGTCACATTGTCGGCTTTTCATTCTCTCCTCTTCAGGGATCCAGAGTTTGTATTTTACGACCAGCTGAAGCAGACGATGAATGCTTACAGGTATGAGTGAGCTGATCTGAGGGGCTGTAGTGCTGCTCACACCGCTGCAGCTCACAGCTAGATGCTGCCTCCAGGCTTTGACGTCATCCTTAGTTAATCATTTTGATACTTTGTTGCATATGAGATCAAATTCAGTAATTAAAACATAATGTAGTGTCTCTGTCCCATTTTAAACTGCTCTGTGTTTACACCGGTGTGTTTTTTCCTCACTCAGAGTGAAACCGGCTATTTTTGACCTGCTGTTGGCTGTCTGCATCGCAGCCTACCTGGGGATGGTGTATTTGGCTATCCAGGTAAGTCTGTCCTCTGCTGTCATGTCACTTTGTTCATGATGGCATCTTTCGGCTCAGGGCTGCGCTCTACAGATGCATTAGGGAACACTTAACTCTCACATCAGATCCAGGGGAACCAAAGACTCGCGTCGGGTAATTCACTGAGTACAAAATGATGTAACGAACATCAGCGGAGACGAACATCAGCCCTTTGAGGGCTGCATTTAATTCCCGGAGTTAATGTTTTAAATCACAGGCTGGTCCAAATTGAATCAGTAAATGAATGATTTGAACAGGTTGTTACATAATATCCTAAAACGACTGTGTGGGCCAGTCGATGGCGTCGGCGTCTTTGTCATCCAGACACTGCAGAGACACTCTGGCTGCTGTACCAGCAGGAGGCCCAACAGTTGCTCCTCCATCCTGGTACCCAACAGGGGGAAATATGCCTCGCCTGGTCGCCCTGGATTATGTTGTAGGTGCCATAAACTTCACCACAGCAGCTCCAGAGTCTTTGACATCGCCCACATTTACTCTGTGTAAACGGCTCTCATTGGTGGAGAAAGCAGGAAGTCAGTCCCACTCCTGGTATCAGTGTCTTCCTTTGGCCCTTTGTAGCTCTTCTCATGTAACGACCCGTTTACTGCTGTTTCCTCCAAACTCCAGACCACTGTTAATTTCACTGTCCAATCATTTTCATCATAGTTTCTGTCAATGACCCCTCCCCCCTTTTTGTTTAATACACAAGGACATAAACTCTTATGACCTTTTGAAAAGCTAACACTGACACTATTAATAAAGAGATCAGCCACATTAGTCCCAAAGCCACCTTCAGGCCTCACGCACACCTCAGCAGGTGTAGTCTGTAGCTGCAGACTCGGGGGCGAGGGCGCTGCGGGACTACAGAGGTCTGCACTAGTTGCACTGGTTTTGGGCTCTCGAGACTGACCCTGTTTCTTTTGTCTCTTTCCAGAACTTCGGAGTCCTGTACAGTGTCGTCCGTAGAATCAGTCAACCCAAGGCCAAGGCCCACTAAGCCCCGCAGCAGCTTTTATTGCCCCGGACCCTTCTGCACCCTTTTTCCTCAAGTTCAATAAACTCTAGCCAATAAGACACTGAGGCTGGACCGAGCTGCTGTTCTCACGATGGTTTTCAAACCAGCAGAATCACTTCCATCTCCTTCATCCCTAATGCACAAACAATGATGTCAGATCCTGTCCTGCTGCCAACTTTGACCCGTTTGGTCTTATGGACCCGAATAATCAGGAATCATTTCAGTCTCCACAGACGTCTCTGTCATTCATTCAGCGTGGTCACGTTTGTTGCGTGTACATATTTTTTCCTTTCTTTTTTTTGACCTCTAAAGACGGCGTTAATCTCACAGGTCACGATGAGATCACCGATCGCTCCTCGTCCCTCTTCACGAGCCGAACGTCACGACGTCGTGTGTTGTCTCAGGCAGCTAGAGGGGGAAGCCGACCGCACACTTTAACCCTGAATTTCCTTTTGTCAGGAGGGGCGATCACCAGGGAGCCAAGTCTCACTAAATGTAACGTATGTAACTGATGGTTCGGTGTGTACACGCCTGAAATCGAGCTGCTTTTCTGTCCTTAAAACGTGACATTAGTAAACAGATCCTGACAGCCTGCAGTAGTGACATCTCAAACCCTTACCAACAATCTCCATCACCCTTCAGGGTCTTCACTTTAATGAATAAATAGACAAACTTCAATCACAGGAAGGCAGGAAATCCTGCGATTGGACACAGATCCTTCGTCTTTTAACAAACGAGTACATTTGGAAGCTGTTGTGTAGACGGAGTTCAGATGTGAGTGTTGTGTTGAGAGCAACTTGGGCTTTTTGAGTGAAACCCTCCAACACGAGTACTGTTTACGGACATGACGGCGGTCCGTCTGAATGAAATGTGAAGTAGTCTTTAGATGGAATCTCCAGGCAGACATGGGTAAACCTTTCCAGGATGAGAACTGAATAATACAAATCCCCTCTCACACCATTAAATGTAGTCGTGTAGTGATAGAAGTTTTGTTTGCTTTTCGTGCCATTAGTTTGTTTCCTGGTGCTGTGACGTGTCTTCTTTGTCTGATTTGCCTTTTTTTAAATCACGAACGGCTCGGAGAGCTTGTTTCAACAGGTCACATGGAGCCACGTTTTTCTACCTGTCTAATCAAATAAGACGAGCCCCTCTGCCTGTCGCCTCTTTTCTAATCAGTACATGGGACCTTTTGCAAAGATGTGATTTGACTAAATCAGATATTTTTCAAATCCTTGCTCTCTTCCTCGCTTCGGGTGAAAAGTGTTAATTTGCTTAATTTAAAAATGTATTTTCTGTGTTACCACATGACCTGTGACCCCTCCCCCAACGTAACAGTCAGGGGGAAATGACCGTGTGGTTCATGTGAGCTATAATTTATTAAATGGGTTTGTTTTTGTTTCGTGCACTGAATCGAACTCTCCTCTGCGTCATCTGCATCACTCGATACTCTCGATCTCTGCCATGAAAGTGAAAACCGGTTGTGATTTAAAAATAAAAATAAATGAAACGAAAAACACACAAAAAAAAACTTTGTTTACCGACATGTTTTATTTAATGAGGAAAAAAATGAAACCATAACATTGGCTGGATGGTATTAAAATGGTATTACAAAAGAGCAAATAAGAGTTTCATTTGACCACGTAGTCGTGTTTGAGAAGGCGGCCAGATTGAGCTCAGTTTATAACCACGGGCTTGTTGTCATACATCAACGCTCCAAAACATCGTTAAATACATTTAAACTGCGAGGTTTAGTTAGTCATCCTTCAGTCATACTCGCAACAATCGCTAAATTCACCTTTTAATTTTGATCTACTAATAAACAATAAAATAATACAAATAAATTACAGTGCAATGCGTAAGAAATACCCGCAGGGCTTCTTGTGGCCCTGTCACACTGCTCGCTCCCCACCATCACCAGCTCCCACAGACACTCGCCTCATCAGCTCGCGTGGAAATTTGGCACAATCAGTCCACTCAGAGGCCGTCTATGAAGTTTGATTCTGCCACTGAATTTCTTTATTTATTCTTTTTGCAATTGAAAGGTCAAAATTTAGAGTTTAATTAGCGCTGGCTTTTTTTTCCCAGTAGTGGGGAAAAAGCTTCTATATTGACCAGAAACACAATCTGAATATCGGTTTCCTCGTTTTGTTTTGGAGGGAGAGGACCGAGCCGCGGTGCCCACATCACCGCTTAGTTCGACAAATATTCACTGCAGCCGTTTAAAGACGCCGTTACACCGATGAGTCTTTGCGTCATCACTCCCTAAAACATTTTCAGTAATCGCAAACCAACCACCATACCTGAACAACAACTAAGAAACCTGATGTGACCTCATGAGTAAGGTCGCCCTGTCAGTTACGATGCTTTGCTCCAGGGACCAAACACATCCTCCTCCCTTCAGCCCAACAAACCCTTTTCATCACTCACAGCAGGCGGTGCTGGGGCTGACGAGGTGAGCGCCTACAGCACGCTGCGTCTCATGGCGTGGTCCTGCTGATTATGCTGGGAGCGATGAGGTCACGTTTAGAAGAGCTCAGCTTCAAGCCAATGTTGACAGGATGGGTTTAGTCAAGCCTGAGCCGGGGTGGGCAATATGAGTGAAATCTACCGTAATGATACAGATCACGTTTTACTTGCTGATTAAAAACACAATCAGGTTCTGAAGGACAGTCACCAAGGTGGAAGCAGCTAGCACACCGGCTAGTGTGATGCATAATCATATTGCCCACCCACGAACAGCTGGACGACACGGTGGGGTTTGTGTGGGTTTGCTGCAGACTTCATTCTGAGCTCATCGGCCAACTAGCAATAGTCTCGCCTCACAGCTAAAGCAGCAAGGACGGCGACACGGCGGGTACCCCGTGTGCTTACAGTACAGATAAGTAATGACTACAGTAAAACGAGAGCGAGCCAGCATTCAGATTAAATGTTAGAGGTCGGAGACTAGACCCAGATGTTTGCCATGTAGATGGACAACAGCGACTTCCCTCCCCACTGGTCCCTGAAAATATCTGATCTGGGCCATCAGATGTCAGCGACTCACACACAGCAGGAAAAACGACGACACGTCTGAGATACAAACAGCGCTCTCTCTGAGGAAGAAACAGCAGCAAATTCAAATAAATCAACGCAGATAATCAAAGAAGGAAGAACATAAGTTAGCTCTAACCCCCCCATCCAAAAAAAAAACCACGATGCGAGGAGCGAGGAAGACGGACAAAGCAAAGCGGATCGTCCCGTAGGACAGACGACGTCTGCGGCCTGCTCCAGCAGCACAAGCATGCTGTTCATCGAAACAAGCGCTTGAATTTGATCGAGAAGGTCGAAAACAGAAATATCCCTTATTTTCCATATCAGCTGTTCCCATTAAAGCTGCAGAGTAAACCGGCGCGGTCGAGGGAAAACCGATGACACGCTTCCCTTTCACTCCAGTTATTAATATGCTCAAATTACAAATCATAGAAGAATCTTCCCTTCGGCTCAGGGAAACGTTTTTTGGGATATTTTGTGTTCTGTGGCTGCTCCAAAAAAACCCACAAACAAAACAAGAAAAAGATCCTTTTAGGACGAGTTAGTAAAAACGTCATGATTACACAGCAGTTCCAAAATCATTCCAATTTCATGCATTTCTGAATACCATGACCTGCACATACATACTGCTTGTTGTTATTCGTCATTCTCATTTTTATCTTTGCAGGTTGTCAGCAGTCTTTTCGTTATTGTTATCTCCTTAATTGTGCACAGTAGCGCCACCACCTGTACATGGGTCATGAAATCTGTTCATTCTCAAACCCAGTCAATCAAGTCCAGCTATTTGCCGTCATTAAACCAGCAATCAGCTTGTATGCCTTCATGTCAGCGACAGATGCTTTGCAACACACACACACACACGTTGGGTTTTCATATCTTGTGGGGACATCTCATTGACATAATGCTTTCCCTAGCCCCTGACCCTAACCCTACCCTAATTGTAACCCTGACACTAAAACCACATTTTGAGTCTCAAAAATGCCTTCAAACTCGTGGGGACGGGGTTTTGGTCCCCACGAGAATAGTAAACTTCCAATTTTTGGTCCCCACGAAGATATTAATACCTGTCCACACACACACACACACACTCACAGAGGAACAAATAATTTAAAAAACAAACTAATTTCACAAACAGGAATGACAGGTGGATATTTGGATATTCCTAATGCCTGCTGATGGTCAGTACAAGAGAAACAAAAGATTAAAAACATCCACTTTCTACACATCCTCAGACACACAAACACAACACAGCCTGTTTTTTAAATCAAGCTAATTGAAAGCAGGCAGCCAGAGCCGCCTGGTCCCGGCCACCGACGTGTGCGTTGATATGAAAATCAATAGATGTGGTGAAGCGGCCGTAAGGCCGGGCAGGCTTTCTTACACCACTACTTCCTGTTTGTTTTTTGCCTTTTCTCCTCATATCACAAGTCAGAGAGGACAGACGGAGGTGTAAGACGGAGGAAGCGATTCATTAGGAATTACTAAATGTCTACAGAACCATTTACAGGCCTAAACGTTCCCCTGCCTGGGCGCTGCGGTGCTGCTCAGGGTGCGACACGGAGCGCCGCACCCCGCACAGCTGTACACGACAATCACAGACCAGCTCGTTTCTACTGAATCTGTCAAATGTAAAGTTAAAGAGTAAGACAAAAAGTCGTCTGAAATAACATTCACAGTGCTCCAATTAAACAAATCTGGAAACAACATGACAGCGATGATTTGAAATGTTCTAAAAACAAATATAGAGAGTGAGAAGTCATCGACCCCAACTCGATATTTCCCTTCCTTTCCTTTCACGATGCTCTTCTTTTAAAACAGACTCCACGTTGAAGGAGGGCGTCTTTGTCTTGCGTGTACCAGCAGCCTAGTGCCAGGTGGTGGCGACGGAGGGCCCGTTATAAATGCTTCTCCTTTGTGATCCCGTTCTGCACGTGTTTCCTGCAAAGAAAGCCAGACAGGAGAGAAAGGAGTGAAACTCCTGAGGTGATCAGCAGACAGAGGGCATATCAGAAGTGTTCAAGGCCAGGCAGATAAGGACGAAACAGCACGTCCGTGGGGTTTCTCACACCAACTCATCTGCCGTTGGGACAGCAGCACAGATCTGATAACTCAGCCAACCTGAGTACGTATTTAAAATGAGGTTAGTTTTAGAGCCGTGGTGGTCAAAGGCCACCGTGATAACCAGCAGCACACAGCGAGGATGCACATGGCAGCTGAGGCTAAAGGCAGCCCCTCAGATAACGCCATGAATCTGTAACCTCAGCTAAAAGGACACTTTGCTTTTGGTCAGCATTTCCTAGTTTAAAGCTCACTGCTGCAAAACCAGATTAGTGTTTTACAAAACACGCACGATTCACAGAGAAACTATTTGTGACTATCAAATGAATTATTGACGTCTTATGTCGGCTAACTGTCGGGAACAGCCACAGAGAGAACATCGTACCTCTGTGTGTGTGTGTGTGTGTGTGTGTGTAACGACATGTAGCAAATCAAGTTTACACAGCAGCTCGATGTGAGAGCAGAGGTTATAAAGGGAAAGGGATTTTCAAATGTAACATTTCAGCTATTTACAAATGTAATTTACTTTATTATGTTCCAGAGCTTTTCTGTAACTTTACACATTTGTCATGTAGACAAACAGACGTACTGTAGAAACCTATTGTTAAATGTCTTCACACTGACAGAAAGGGGAGTGTCACTGTTCCCGGTCCACTAACGGTCAAACTTGCCTCCATGCATCCCACCATGTAAAACTCCTCCGTTAGCGCACGGCTACTGAAAGATTTGACGAGCCACTACAGGTTAAGCGAGCAGTGCGTTTCCCTGTCTCACCGGCTCGGGGCCTCCCACGGCGCTGTACGTCACTGCTGTGTTTGGCATCTGAGTAAGTGGGCGGCGTTCTGTGTTTGTGTCCCATCGAACAGAATTATAAAGGGAAATCTGTCTAATGTCCAGTTTGCCAAATTCTCCTTTCAGACAGTTGGGACCCATGAGCACGTTCAGTGCAGGTTCCAGGAACCCACTGAGTTTCTCTACTAGCACCAATCCACACGCTAGTCTGCAACGTCCGGGCGTTAACCTTGTAAATATGATCTCATCTTTCCGAGGCATGTTCGCTCTTATTGCCAAGTTTGCCTGATGGTTAGATGCTGTATAGCCTTCTCCCTCTGCTGTCTGCTTCCCACTCAAGCTGCCACTGATGATTCAGCCTCTCGCTGATGAATCGCTCAGCTCAAAGCACAAAGAGCTGCTCGCATGGCTTTGGGCTCTCAGTGTTGTTTGTTGGTTTAGTTTACTCGACGTATCCCAGTAAGGCGTGGCTAAAAACACGCGTTTCTTCATTAAATGTGTAGTTTGGTGAAGTTCTACCTGTGAACGTCAGCACAGCTGCTTTGGTTTGCAGTCAAACTAGCCACTGCTAAAATAAGACCTACATTCAGTCGGCCAGCTGCGTTCTCCGCAGTGACCTGCGTCGTCTAAGCGAAGCTGAAGGTTCTGCTCACCCCTGTGCAGAGTTGTGATGTCCAGCATCATCATTGCCGTTTTCTGCCTGAGGTTCCTTCCTGCTGTCCTCGTCCTCGTACTCCCGAACATCGTTCACCTCCTTTACTTTCAGCAGCTTCACTACAAACATCACAATGAACTGAACAAAACAGGAAATGCAAAGAAATCAGACGGCGTGTCCAAAAATGAAAGACTTTAGGGGTTTGAATTAAACGTTTTACACAACGAGTGTCCTCACCAAGAACCAGTAGATGTTCATGAGAAGCAGGGCGAAGAGAAGCGCATTGAAGAAGAAGTAAAAGGGGATGTGGGGGACAGACTGGAGGCTGGACACACATGTGGCATACATGACTTTGAGGGGGAACCAGTAGAGACGGAACCAGAACCTGAGAGAGGGAAACGGGAACACAATTCCATATCTGCTCATCTTCAGCGTCTTCGATAATTATGAAGCTGTCGAGACTACAGAACACTCGAATGTGACAGAGAACAAATGAACGAACAGCTGAGGAGAGACGGGAAAATGAGCCGTACGCCGAGCGGATGTGTCTGCGAGTGTCTGTTAAATCTCTCACCAAGTGATGCTGAAGCTGACAGAGCCCAAGTTGGACAGCACGTCGTTTAGCAGGTAATAGCCTCCTCCTCTGGACTTCAGGTAAACGTTAAGCTTGGTGAACTCCAGCTGGATGTCATTGATGTCGTGCAGGAATAACACTAGAATCCCGATGTTGTGGTATCTGGAGGGCAGAGAGCACAGACTGATACATACTCAACTCAATAGAATGACTCCAAGAGCACAAACCTCCACCCGGGCGGCTCACTCTCTGGCCAGTATTTCGTTTTAAGGGAATAGTTTTACATTTTCTATGCATTCATTCTGTTTTCTTTGTTCTTTTAAAACCTGCTTTAAGAAGTCTGTATAAAGGGCTATTTAGAATCCCAGCATCATTTTATTTCAACACATTAAGTGAGAGGTCAGAGGTCCAATTTCAATTCAGTCTTATTTATATAGCTGCAAATTACAGCAGTTACCATAATTTATGTATATAGCAATTTAAAAAGCAACACGTGACCAAAGTGCTGTACAGCAGAAATATAAAAAATACAATAAGAACAAAAAGGAGAATAAATAAATCACAATAAAATAACAGTTTCAAAAATGAGTTTTTAACATGGATTTAAAAACCAGCACTGATGCTGATCGCCTAATGCGCAGAGGAAGATCTTTCCAAAGCTTCGGGGCCACAGTCCAAGTTTCACCGGGGTAAACGAGGCTGTGATTGGATAAACATACAGGTGCCCGACCATTTAAGGATTTCAAAACCAATAAAAGGATTTTAAAATAGATTCTAAATTCAGTATGAAGCCAGTGAAAGGAGCCCAGAACTGGAGTAACGTGCTCAGCGGTTCTTTACCAGTTAAAAACCGCGCTGCACCATTACCACCAGTTGCAGGCGTGACACAGTGCCCTGGCCAAGCCCTAAAGGGAGTTGCAGTAATCCAAGTGTGAGGTTATAAAAGCATGGATGACAGTTTCGAAATCATGCCTGGAAAGAAAAGGCTTGACCTTCGACAGACGTCTGAGGTGACAGGAGGAGGATTTCACCACCTCATTTACGTAGCCATCAAAACTAAGTGCAAGATTTTTAAATGGTAAATGGTCTGTATTTATATAGCGCTTTACATTACAGTCATCCACCCATTCACACACACATTCACACACTGGTGATGGCAAGCTACATTGTAGCCACAGCTGCCCTGGGGCGCACTGTCCAGTTCTAAATCTTTACCCCAAGATTAGTGACCGAGCTCTTCAGGGGAGGGTCAGACCATTAGGTCTTTGTTCCTATTTGTTCTGGGACCAAATAAAATTGCTTCGGTTTTAGGTTCATTAAAATCTAAAACATCCATGACTTAACATCACTGAGACAATCACGCAGCTATCACAGTGACTAAAAGGTAGATAGAGCTGGTAATCGTCAGCATACAGATAAAATGAAATTTCGTGTTTTGGGAAGATCGCACCCAGTGGGAATTGATACAATGACAACAGTAGTGGCCCAAGAATAGATCCCTGCGGTACACCCGCTGGCAGAGGGAGCCACAGAGGATGAAACAGAACCCAACTTAACACAAAAGCTCCTGTTAGACAGATATGATGTTATTCAGGACAGCGCCAAGCCAGAGATTCCTACACAATGCTGTAGTCGAGTGATCAGCAGGTCATGATCCACTGTGTCAACAACAGTTTGCCCAGAGGCGTTTTGACTGAACAGGCTGATCCAAAGGGCCAGCTCTGTTCTAGGATGCTCTCTGGACCCAGTGGAGGCGGTGAGTGACAGGAGAATGGTGGCTAAGCTGTCATCCCTGTTGGACAACATCTCCCACCCAATGC